>CAJFCY010000449.1:0-14594 GCA_904066265.1 Eimeria zaria
AATATAAATATAAATATAAATATATATATAAATATAAATATATAAATACAAACCTCAATAGAGACAGAAACTTAAATAACAAATGAAAAAAACAAACTCCAGGATGAGCTGAACCCGAGAATATATCTCTTATAGGAGACATCAACACATCTCCTGTAGCGGGGGGCCCCCCTGGGGGCCCCCCTGGGGGGCCCCCCTGAGTAACAGCAATACCTGAAGCAGTAGTATGATGTGTTAACTTCCCAGAGACAACACCATCGTTACTGTCTCCTTTCAGAGACAGGGGAGGGGCATAACCTGTCTCCAAATTTATCATGCTGCTGATGCTGTTGCTGTCTTGGCTTCTCCTGCTGCTGCTGCTGCTGCTGCTGCTGCTGCTGCTGCTTCTGCTCGTGATGTTGCTGTTGATACTTCTGCTCGTCCTGTTGCTCTTGCTAGTGCTGCTGCTGCTGCTGCTGCTGCTGCTGCTGCTGCTGCCTATTGCATCTGCTGCTGCTACTTTAACTTATGATGCGGCTGTCCCTGGTCGTAGGGTAAAACCCAACAGCCTTCTTTGTGCGACCGTTGTTGCTGCAGCCGTTGCTGCCGCTATTGCTGCAGTTGCTGCTGTCACTGTTGCTGCAGTTGCTGCTGTTTCTATTGTTGCAACTGCTGCTGCCGCTGCTGCTGCCTCTGTTGCTGTAACTCCTTTTGCAGCTCTTGCTGCAAGAGTTTGCTTGTGGTCCAGCAACTGCTGCAGCAGCAACTGCAGACTCCTCGGTGTGTGCTCGCTGTTGTCTGCTGCTGCTGCTGCTGCTGCTGCTGCTGCTGCTGCTGCTGCTGAATGCCCTCTATTGAGTGTATTTACACAGGAATTAAGCAAAACAGAAACATATCGGAGGCATTCCTTTCTGCTGCTGCTCATAAACCCAAGGGTACAGCCGAATTGAAGGGGGCCCCCATGGGGGGCCCTCTTCGGGGGCCTCCTTTGGGGGCCCCCTGGGGCCCCCCCTATAGAAACTGTAGGGTTGTATAACTGTGCATGCATGCTCTCTGGCTTAGATATTTTGCTGCATTTATATTTAAAATTGTTTATTATAAACAGATAATATACACGAGGTATAGCTCCCGCTGTCTCCCTGTACCCCAGGGGGGCCCCCAGGCTGAGGTAGCAAACTACAGTGCTATCGGGGGCCCCTGGAGGGGCCCCCAAGACCAGCCTAGACACTAGCGAACAGCAGAAGCAGCACATACAGCAGCAGCAATAGCACATACACCAGCAACGACAGCTGCTGCAGCTGCTGCTGCAGCAGCAACAGCAGCAACAGCAGCAGCAGCAGAAGAACCTGGAGCCCTTGTTATAGTATGCGCAAGGCTGCGGTGTCTCTGCTGCTCTGCAGCCGTCATGAGGCCTGTAGCAGGAAGGCAGCTGCAGCAGCAGCTGCTGCACTTGCTGCTCGTGCCGCTGCTGCTGCTGCTGCTGCTGCTGCTGCTTGTTAACAGCAGCTCAGCCTTTCTCGTAGGGGGCGTCACTCATAGCTTCCTCCTGCCAGGGGGCCCCCATCCTCAAGGTTCCTTAACCCATAGTGGGGGTTTCTTAGGGCCCCCCTGTTGCGCTTGCAGGCGCAACGGAGGCAGCCGCGTAGCAGCAGCAGCAACAGCAGCAGCTGCTGCTGCTGCCGCTGGAGCTGCAGCAGCTGCGGAGGAAGGTGGTGCTATCCTATGGAACATGGAAGAGGATGATGGCTTCAGCGAAGCAACAACTGAAGATTCAGCAGCAGCAGCAGCAGCAGGAGCAGCAGCAGGAGCAGCAGCAGCAGCAGCGGCAGGAGCAGCAGCAGATACATCGTCAGTTGCTGCACCCGGTCACGTAACACCATTCCCAGCAGCAGCAGCAACAGCAGCAGCAGCCGCCGCCACCGCCGCCGCCGCAGCAGCAGCAGCAGCAAGACAGCCTCGCATGCGTTTAACAGTAACAGTAAGCAACAACCATATATACAGCTGCATCACAGACCCCACGAAGCAGCAGACGTTCGCCTTCGCCTCCTCTCAAGACAAACAGCTGCAGCATATACTTAAGACTGTACATAGAAAGAGAGGTATCTTATCTTGCTGCTGCTGCTGCTGCTGTTGCAGCAGCTGCTGCTGCAGCTGTTGCTGTTGCTGTTGCTGTTGCTTGTGTTGTTGTTGCTGATGCCCCTCATATTACTGCTGCTCTTGCTGCTTATGCAGATGCTTCTGCTGCTGCTGTTGCTGCTGCAGTTGATAAAGGTATTACTTCTGCTGTTGCTGTTGTTGGTGTTGCTGCTGCTGCTGCTGCTGCAGGTCTAGTGGCGAGGCAGCATGGAGGGACTTTGCATGCAGCTGCAGCAGTTGGGGCTTTGGTAGCGGCGAGGGGACTCCGTGCTGGTATAAAGAAAGTCTACTTCGATAGAAAGAACTACAGGTGCTGCTGCTGCTGCTGCTGCTGTTGCTGCTGTTGCTGCTGCTGCTGTTGCATGCATGCTTGTGTACGTGTATGGTTGCATGTGTATTTGCAAGTGCATTTCTGGTATTTGAGCTTTGTCTCTGTTTGTTTAATGCTGTTGTCTCTGCTGCTGCTGTTGCTGCTGCTGCTGCTGCTGCTGCTGCAGATATGCAGGCAGGGTTGCAGCTCTAGCAGACGCGGCAAGGAAGGCAGGACTCGACTTCTAAGGCTGGATGCAGCAGCAGTGGCAGCACCAAATGCAACAGCTGCTGCTGCTGCTGTTGGTGTTGCTGGTGGTGTACCCAGCAGCAGCAGCAGCAGCAGCTGCTGCTGCTGCAGTACTATGAGCTACCTCTGCTCGTACGAAGCCCTCCTATTAAGTTATACCGCTGCAATTGCCTGCTGCAGCTGCCTGCTGCAGCTGCCTAGGGAGAGACTCTATAACACACGAACTGTCTCTAAACAGCAGCGGCAGCAGCAGCAGCGCGACTTGCTGCTGTTGCTGCAGAAGCAGCAGAAGTCGCTGCTAGCCTCTGTACAGTAGCAGTTGTTGATAGCTGGTGTTGTTAATTCCGGTGTACATACACCTGGGTGCTGCAGCAGCAGCTGCAGCAGCAGCAGCTGCTGCTGCAGCAACAGCTGCTGCTTCTCTGTCTTTCTTTGGCTTTCCCCTTTAAAGATAATATTAGGGTTTTACGTTTAGCTAGTGGTTTAGGGTTTAGGAGATATTTAGGGTTTAGGAGCTGTTCTAGGGTTTAGGGTTTAGGGTTTAGCAGCATGTTATTGCTTAGAGTTTGAGAATGAGGAGGCTTCCGGGGTTAGGGTTTACAAGCGGTTTAGGGTTTAGGGGCTTTTCTAGGGTTTAGGGTTTGGGAGGCGTTCTAGGGTTTAGGGTTTGGGAGGCGTTCTAGGGTTTAGGTATAAGGGTTTGAGGTTTAGGGGGTTAGGCTGTGGACAAGATACACAAGGGTTTACGGGGAGACAGATGGAGACAGAAGGAGACAGATAGAGACAGAAAGAGACAGGCAGAAGCAGAAGGGGACAGTAGGAGACAGAAGGAGACAGAAGAAGGCACGGGAGACGGAGGGGGACGGGCGGAGGCACAAGGAGACAGGAGAAGAATAGAGACTGTAAAAAGGAGAAGTAGACAGAAGGAGACAGTAGGAGACAGAGAAAGGAGACAGCGAAAGGAGACAGAGAAAGGAGACGGGGAAAGGAGACAGGGAAGGGAGGAAAGTGATTGAGAAGGGACAAAGGGAGACAGAAGGAGACAGGAAGTGACAGGAGGAGACAGAAGAAGGAGGAAGGAGACTGAAATAGAGACAGGGAGATAAGAGGAGACACCAAAAAAAAGAAAGGAGACAGAAGGATACAGAAAAAGGGGAGAAGGGACAGAAGGAGACAGAAGGAGACAGATGGAGGGCCTCTGAGGTGTCTCCGCAGCAGCAGCTAACGAAGGGTGACGGCGTTGAGCTGCTGTTAGTCTCCTCTTTGTCCCTCCACTTATCTGTCTCTCTCTCTTATTTTATTTAATTTTATATATAATTAACGATATAAGACTAACAGCAGCAACAGCAACAGCAAAATCAACACCAATAACAGCAGCAGCAACTGCAGCAGCAGCAGCAGCAGCAGCAGCAGCAGCAGCAGGGGTAGCAGCAGCAGCAGCAGCAGCAGTACCAGCGGCCAGCGCTGTATTCTCCTTAGAGGTACATGGCTCGCCTGTATTTTCATCTATTCTGTTGTTTGTATGTTTTCTTTTTATTTTATTTTATTTTATTTATTATTATTATTATTTTATTTGTTATATTAGTGTATAAACACCTATAAGGCTGCAGCTGTCTCCTGTCTCCTGTCTCCTTTCTCCACGCATCGCTGTCCCTAGGCGGCCGAGCTCACCTTCTAACTGTCTCCTTTTAGACCCTTTGCATGCCTCACACTCTTTAAAGAAGATATTTACACTGCAGCAACAGCAGCAGCAACAGCAGCTGCAACAGCAGCAACAGCAACAGCCGCTGCAGCAACAGCAGCAACAACAGCAGCTGGACCACCGGCAGCAGCTGCAGCAGACCACTGGGCCTTGCTGCCACCGTGGCTGCCTCCGGGTCGTTTATAAGTATTTGTTTACATTTATTTATTTATTTGTATATATATACCAACTAAAATTATTTAATTTTATTATTTTATACTATCATGCAGCAGACAACACATCGGGGGCCCCCAGCCAGCTGGGGGCCCTCCTTTAC
Organism: Eimeria zaria; assembly: GCA_904066265.1. Classification (NCBI taxonomy): domain Eukaryota; phylum Apicomplexa; class Conoidasida; order Eucoccidiorida; family Eimeriidae; genus Eimeria; species Eimeria zaria. The sequence continues at coordinate 4,693 of CAJFCY010000449.1, forward strand.
CCTCAACAGGAAGGCATACGATAGCAGGCTTAGCTCAGGGGCATCTGATGCAGCAACAGCAGCAACTGCAGCAACGCGGAGAGCAGCAGTAGTACCCGCAGCAGCAGCAGCAGCAGCAGCAGCAGCGGCGGCAGCTGGGACCTCATGGCTTCGGAGGTGCCCCGTCTGCTGCTGTAGTATCGAGACCTGCACATGCGATGCAGCAGCAATAGCAGTAAGGCGTCAGCAGCAGCAGCAGCAGCAGCAGCTGTTCCATCAAAGACGGCTGCAGCTGCAGCAGCAGCACGAGCAGCTGGAACGTGTGAAGGCCCTTCAACAGCAGCAGAAGATGCTGCTGCAGCAGCAGCTAAACAGCAACGAGGAAGCAAATGGAGGTCATTATATGCACAGCAGCAGCAAAATGGCACGAGCTGTCTCCCTACACCGGGGGCCCTCGATGACCTCAGCTGTCTCCTGGAGTGAAGCCGCTGTCTCCTCATGGCAGCAGCAGCAGCAGCAGCAGCAGCATGGTATAGGTATGCATGCTGCATTAGCAGACACCAGCAGCAATGACGAGCTTCAAGGGATACTGGACGCACGTCTGTTTGCTGTTTCTACACAACTGCAGCAGCAGGGGGCCCCAGGGGGCCCCTTCCTCCCTGGGCTGTCTCCTGCGGGAGACCCTCCCGTTGCTGCTGCCTCTACTGCAGCTATGCAGGGAGCAGCAGCAGCAGCACCACTAATCGCTGAGGGGAATGTTGCTGCTGCTGCTGCTGCTGCTGGAGAAGCTGTGGGTGGGGCGGTGATGCGTTGCAGCAGTAAGGACAACTCACAGCAGGCAACGGAAAGACGACCTGCTGCTGCCGCTGCCGCTGCTGCTGCTGCTGCTGCTGCTGCTGCTACTCCCGCTGCGTCTCCTTTGTGGAATATGCAAAGGAGAGAAGGAGCAGCCTTTAGCAGCAGCAGCAGCAGCAGCAGCATGAGGCAGCATCTTTCTGACTCAGAAGTTGCAATGAAGTATCTCGGCATTAAGGGAAGGAGACAGGGAGACAGGAGACAGAAGGAGACTCTTCAGCCCACTCTCGAGATGCGGGGCCCCCGTGCCAGCAGCAACTGGCTACCACCACCGCAGCAGGCCCTTGCTGTTGCTGCTGCAAATGCTGCTGCTGCTGGTGGTGGGGGGGTTACTCTGTCTCCTGAGAGACAGTCTCCTGCAGCAGCTTCTGAGAGTCTGTGTGAGTTGCCTGCTTCAAATGAAACAGCAGGAGACAGAGACGGAGACATCTTGCAGGAGACACCCGAGGGACGGAGGGCCCTACGTGCATACCTCTTCGAGCTGCAGGCCAGGCTTGCTGCAGCAGAGCAACAGGTGGGTATGCTGCTGCTGCTGCTGCTGCTGCTGCTGCTGCTGCTGCTGCTTGTGCTGCTGGTGGTGGGGGTGATGCTGCTGCTGCTGCTGCTTCTATTAGCAGAGCGTTGCCTTCCGTATCTGCCGCTGCACTAAGTGTCTCTCTCACATTATTAAGAGTAGAATAGACAGTTGCTGCTGTCCCTTGTTTGCTTCTGCTGCAGGTGACACACAACTTTGTCGAGTGTCTCTACAGAGATATTCATCTGCAACAACTCAGTCAGCAGCTGCCCCCACACTGCAGTGCCGGGGGGCCCCCAGCTGATGGGGGCCCCTCAGGGCCCCCTTTTGAAGGAGCGGATAAGGAGACAGGGGACACAGCAGAGAGTGTGAAGCAGCAGCAACAACAGCAGCAGGAGCTGCAGCAGCAGCTGAAGCTGCTTGCAGGCGAGAGAGAGGCAAGTCTTAGTCTGGAGGGACAGTCTCTGTTTGGGGAGGAGACAGAGGGGGGGGTGGGGTTGTTGTTATTGGTGTACATACAACAGTCTGTGTCTGCCGAAGTGTCTCCTTAGGTGTCTCCTTTTTCATAAAGTTGTGTGTGCAGCATCTGAAGGAAGCTCTCAAGAGGAAGCATGTAGCGGAGATGAAGCTAAGGGCCCACATAGCGTCTCTGTCTGCCGTTAACGAGCAGCTGCAGGCAGAGGTGAGGGGCAGCAGCAACAGCAGCAGCAGCACATGTGTCTCCTTTCTGCAGTAGATGCTCCAACAAACAACACTACAACCCGTATAGATAAAGGAGACAGTTATTGCTGCTGCTGCTGTCGCTGCTGCTGCTGCTGCGATGCAGGCCTCCACACTGATGAACTTTCATAGACTCGCCGAAGCACACGGACCCGAAGCAGCAGAAAAGCTGCTTCTGCAGCAAGTGTGTTAGCTGCTGCTGTTGCTGCTGCTCCTATTTTGCTCCTGTTGCTGCTCCCGTTCCTGCTGCTGTTTCTGCTGCTGCTCTCGTTGCTACTGCTGCTGTTGCTTCTGCTGCTGCTGCTGCTGCTGCATTCTTTGTGCATAAGAGCAATTGCGTGTCTTCTATATGTTGCTGTAGTGTTGTTAAATGTGTTTGTTGTTAATGGGTTTGCAGCTGCGGTCTCAAGCTGAGAAACAAAATACAAAAGTGAAGGACCTGCAGCGGCTGCTGGTTAGCAGAGACGCTCAGGTGTCTGCGCTGCAGGTAACAACACTAAACCCTAACTTATTCTATTATCAATAATTATTGTATATTACACTGAAGTCCCTGTTGCTGCTGTTGCTGCTGCTGCTGCTGCTGCTGAGGTTGCTGCTGCTGCTGCTGTTGTTGTTGGTATTGTTGCTGCTATTGATGTAGCTGCTTTTGCTGCTGCTGCTGTTGCTTTGTTGGCGATGGTCCTGCTGCAGTGCGAGGTGGAGCTGTGTCGCAAGGCCCTAGGTGGCCTTAATGCCCTTCTGCAAGCTCAGGGGCCCCCTCAGCAAGGAGGCCCCCAGCACCAGCCACCTCAGCAGCAGGCCTTTATTCAGGGGGCCCCTCAGCAGCAACCATCTCAGCAGCAAGCTCCTCAGCAGGGAGCCCTATATCACGGGGCCCCTCAGCAGCAAAATCCTCAGCAGCAAGCTCCTCAGCAGCAACTTCCTCATGAAGAGACACCTCAGCCCGAGGCGCTTCAGCAGGGGCAAGTAGCCCCTCAGCAGGCAGCCCTATATCACGCAGCCTCTCAGCAAGTAGCTCCTCAGCAGCAAGCAGCTCCTCTGCAGCAAGAAGCACCTCTGCAGCAAGCAGCTCCTCTGCAAGTAGCCCCTCAGCAAGTATCTCCTCAGCAGCAAGAAGCTCCTCTGCAGCAAGCAGCTCCTCAACAAGTAGCCCTGCAGCAGCAAGTCCTTCAGCAAGTAGTCCCTCAACAGACGGCCCCCCAGCAAATAGCCCCTCAGCAAGTCGCCCCTCAGCAAGTAGCCCCTCAGCAGGAGGCCTCTCAGCAAGGGGCCCCTCAGCAGCAAGCCATGCAGCAGGAGGCCCGTCAGCAAGGAGCCCCTCAGCAGGATGCCGCTCAGCAGCAAGCCCCTCAGCAAGTAGTCCCTCAGCAGGAGGCCCCTCAGCAAGTAGTCCCTGAGCAGCAAGCCCCTCAGCAAGTAGTACCTCAGCAGGGGACTCATCTGCAAGAGGCCCTTCAGCAGGGGGCCCCTCAACCGGAGGCCCTTCAGCAGGAGGCTCTTCAGCAAAAAGCCCCTAAGCAAGGTGCTCCCCAGCAGGCGCTGTCGCGGGAGGGGCCCTCTGCGTTTGGGTGTCTCCTCCTCCCCAAGGAAGACCGCTCAACACAGACGGAGGTGTCTCTAAGTCCCCCGAGTCCGTTGAAGTCAAGCGAACTACGGTGCGTCTGTCTCCTTGACAAGGAGACAGGAGGAGACTGTCTCCAAGAGGCTGTGATTGGGCCTTATATGCTGCCCCATCTAAGCCATACAGTTTCTACCATTAGGGTTTAGGGTTTAGGCTCAAGGGTTAGCGATGGTCTGGAGATGCTCTCCTTAGGTTGCTCTCTTTAGGGTCTAGAATGTAGGGTTTAGGGTTTAGTGTGAGCTGCTCTGGGGTCACAACAGTCTGCCCTTAGGGTTTAGCGGCTGTACCACCACGCTGCTGGTATATTCTGCTTGTATTTGGGGCTTTGCTTTGCATGCGTTGTTGTTTTTGCTGCAGATACGCCGTGCCTGTCCATGAGGTAAATAACACACAAAGGTCCCCCGGGTGTTCTGCTTATTGGGGCCCCCCTCAAGAGGGCCCCCTCCTTAGGCTGTGGAGTCTTCTCAAAAGGGGGCTCTATCCTATGGAGGGGCCTGTTCCTTATGGGGTGCCCTTCCGTAGTGTGGGGCTGATATGAGTTAAGGGGGCCCCACACACTTCCCTTAAACCCTCTTAATAAGCAGCTTTATGAGTGTATGTACTTCATCAGCTGCAGTAGTGGAGACTGCCGAAAGAGCAAAGAATTGTAGCAGCCTGCTGGTGTCTTGTTTGTCTCCTGTCTCCTTTAACAGACCTCACAGTCTCCCGCCACCCCACGCAGCACAGAGGGCCCTGAAACTTCGGAGGAAGAACGAATTGTGTCTCTTGGAGACAGTCGTCAGTGAGGCTTTTGTTTTTCTGTCTCTTTAACAGCTGCTGTCTTCACAGTGCAGCCAGCTATGCAGTGTCTCCTTGAATGAGTCGCATTGTCTCCTCACTCTGGCTGCAGTGTCTACTTATTTGAGTTGTATTGTCCCCACTGTGCATTGTTCTCAAGAAACAGCAAACGCTGTCTCTTCTATCCCTGCAGGGCCTCTTCGCTTCCTTCTTCGGAGACAGAAGAACCACCTGTAGAAGCAAAGGAGACAGTAGAGACTGCGGGAGTTGCCTTCACATCTTCAACACCAATTATAAAAGAGGAGACACCTCTGCAACTTAAGGAGAAGATAGCAGCAGTAGGCCTTCAAGGAGACACCCGAGGCCCCTCTAGAGGCATCGGCCCCGTAATGCGGTTTACTGTGGGGCCAGCAACAGGCTATGAACACAGGAGAGACGACGCAATCGATACCGCGGTGGCAGCTCTAAGCAGTGCGAGGTAAGGAGACACTTCGTCAGGTCTTTGTCTCCGTTGGCCTTAACCATTGGTCTCTTGTGTGTCTGGTTTTGTGAGTGGAGAGGACGCCTGTGTGTCTCCGTCTCCTTGTAGCTGTCTCCTTCTTCCACCACACTCCAATGCATTAACTTTCAAGCCATCAGACCTGCATTGACAGGGGACAGCTTGAAAGCTGCGCTTTAGGTGCTGTCTCCGTTTATGTGTGCATGCGTGTCTCTCTATGTGCCTGTGTCTCTGTTTGTCTCCCTCTATCTAGCTACCTGTGTGTATTTGTATGGTGGGCATGGTTGCCTTCGCTGTCGCTTTGCAACATAGCGAAGAAGAGGTTGTGCATTGATAACAGTCTGCCTCCTACACCCTTCAACTGTCTGTCTCCTACACTCAATACCTGTCTCTGTCCTTTACAAACTTTAAGTGTCTCCATATCTTCACCACCACCACCACAGTCTCCGTCTCCTAATGCCAGTCTCTATCTCCTAACCATAGTCTCTGTCTCCTAACCCTAGTCCCTATCTCCTAACCCTAGTCTCTGTCTCCTAACCCAAGTCTCTGTCTCTGTCTCTGTCTCCTTCTCAGGATTAACAAGGTGTTGTTTACCCGCGTCTGCAGCGGCATATACCTATACGGCCACCTCGCCGTCGCTATGCGTCTCAGCCCTTCAGGGGAGTTGCGTATCTCCTTTGAAGGCAGAGACTACACAGCCAATGACTTCATTCATTGCTTTGAAGTAAGACAATAACAAATAAAATGCAGCAGCAACACCAGCCGTTGCTGCTGCAGCTGCTGCTGCAGCTGCTGCTGTAGCAACAGCTACTTCTGGAGACCATTACACTTAGGGCTGCTGCGAATAAGGAGACACATGCAGCATGCTCACAGGGGCGTAACGAGACGCTTCTAGTGCTAGCTGCCGCACGAAAGAAAGTGTCTCCGGGGCCCGTTTCTCAGGGTCAGCTGTTGCATCAGCAACAGCAGCAGCAGCAACAGCAGCAGCGGCAGCAGCAACAGATGTTTGGCCCCAGATGGCTGGAGAATTTTTCTCTGTGTGCTTGCATTTGGGCTTTATGTCTGCGTCTCCTTATGTCTCCTTGTGCCTGACAGGATGCAGAGTTTCGTTACCTGAAGAGGAGACAGAAGGAGTCGGGTCGGGCAGTGTCTCTTGAGGTCTGTCCCCACAGCAGCGCACAACAGCTGCAGCAAAGGAGACAGTCAAAACAACAAAACTGTCTCCCCTCAACAAAAGCCAGAGGCAACTCCGCCTCCGTTGAAGGCAGGAAGGGGCAGCATCCCAAACGCCGCACTACCATAGCGGCGCTTCCTCTAAGCCCAGGAGTGTCTAAAGACCTCTCAAACAGCAGCAACAACAACAACTGCAGCAACATTTGCAGTACCAACCGCCGTGCTGTCTCTAGGGTTCCTTCATGCCGTCTCCTCCCCTGCAATATCACTTCGTGCCCCCCAAGCCAGATCGCCGGGTATGGGGGGCACCCCAAGGGGCTTCCTCAGAGTGCTGCTGTCTGCATCTCAAAGAAGGCCCCAGCAAGCCTGCAGGGCAACAGCACGAAAGCCTCCACTAAGGCAGCTGCAGCAGCAAATGCTGGAGGATCTCGGAGCGCGGGGCAAGGACAGCGGGCGAAGGCCCCCAGCGCAGTCCCTTCCCAGCAAGCAAGCAGCAAGAAGGGCCCCAACGCCAGGAATGGGGCTATCGTGAGTCCCGAGAAACCCACAACCGCCCGCGCTAAGGTGAGGCCTTCGCTCCGTCTCAGCTCTCGGCTGTACAGAGCCGTTTAGGGGCGAGGAGGGGAGACAAGAGAGCATGCAGCAGCTGGCTGTTCTGTGTCTTCCGTGCTGCTATGAACTATTTGGGGGTGTGGAGGCCCCACAAACAGCAGCAACGGTAGCCGCAGCAGCAGCGCATCTTATGCAGTCTAAAGGTGAGCAGAGGGGGGACGACGGACACAGGGCCCCCCTTCCCTAGCAGTACTTAAAGATGCAAGATACAGCCATTCCCAGACAGTACTAAGCAGCTGCAGCAACAGCAGCAGCAGAATCCTTTACTTCGCTGCACACAAAGGCACCACGGTGGCTTGGAGACCCTGCTAGTGAGGGATAGATAGGAGACAGGTGCCCCCAGAGAGACAGGTGTCTCCTTGATGCCCTGTTCAAGGGGCGGGCCCCACAGACAACTGCAGACGGATTGACTGCATGCAGTATCAACCATCATACTGTAGGTTTGCTGTTAGCTGCACTATGCAGAGGTTACTGCAACCCTCTCCAAAGAGACCGAGGAGAGGAGGCAGATCATACAGACTTAAATTCACAAACCCTAATCCCTAGGGTTTAGTGTTTAGGGTTTAGGGTTTCTAGTTGGGGTAGCCTACAGGCTAAGTAATAATAAGAAACTTGAGGTGTACAGATAAAGAAACACGTAGTACATATATTGCAGCAAGCCGGGCGAGCTGCATGCATGCGCCCTCGAGCAACAACCGAAGACTTTTGTTGAATTTCTTTGTCTCTTCACTTACTGTCTCCTAATATTAGTCTATTTGCACAACAAACAGATGCATTTACGGAGCTTTCTACTGCTTTCACAGGTGTTGTCTCCTCTCTTAGTCTCTTTGTACAACAAACAAATGCATGGTAGTCTCCTCCACCCTATTTGTTGCTGTCCCTTCTCGTAGTCTCTTCGGGGCCTTCGCGTCTCCGACGGGGACAGTTTCTAGCCTGGGGGGTACATGCATATAGAGTCAGCAGCTGTCTCCTCTCTGTGCAGATAGCCGATCTAGGTACGAAGAGGAAGCCTCTAAAAAATATACTAGCTGCTGCAGCCCTGTCCTGTTGCTGCAGCACGCTGCTGCTGCGGCAGGAGGCCCCTTAGTTTATCATCACGGCCAGCTTGAAGACGCAGGCAGCAGGACCTCCGTCCCTGTTTGTTTTTGCTGTATGGTTATATGAACAAGCAGATGGAGGGGTAGCTGCTGCTGTCGTTCTAACCTAAGACTTTAGCTACTACCCCCCCTTTTGCTTTCCTGAGGTGTTTGCTACACACAAGAGATTTGAGACTATTAACGACAGGCTGCTCAGCCAACGCTGTTTACTTTAAAGAAACTGCTGTCTCCTTCTCCAGGTGTCTCCGTTCTGTCAGCACGTTTCTGTGCTATCTGAAGTAGAGGCAGCAAAACAACCAGGGAAGGGACAGAGAAGGGACCCAGGAGTAAAGGCCTCTCTGCGCCCGAGTTGAGAGGGACAAAGTGTCTCCTCTGCTCTAAACACTACCACCAAGTGCTGCTTCTGGAGCTGCTGAAGCTGCAACAGCAGCTGCAACACAGCTGGGGCATGGGTTGTGGGGTGAAGGTGGGATCCGTCCCAAGAGTGCATACAAAGGCCTCTGTCATTGCGGGCCCAAGGCCGCTGCTGCAGAGGCCTGTACAAACTCTGTGGGTGCCGATGAATGGCCTGAAGATGATGATAATACGCCTCAAGCGTTCTCGCAAGAAGCTGCTGCTGTTGCTGCTGCTGCAGCTGTGATTGCTGCGCCTCGTGGAGGCAGCTTGACGCTGCTGAGCGTTGCAACCTCGAGTGGAATTCGTTGGAGCGTATGCAGCTGCTGCGCTGCTGTCTCCGCGGCGTGACGCGGCGCCCCCAGCCAACATCCGCAGCCGTCACCGCCGCAGCAGCAGCTACTGCTGCTGCTGCAGCTTCTGACGACAAAGTGCCAAGAATCCAGCCAGATGTGTGAAGATGCATGAAGTACCTTGGTGTGCCAAGGAGACAGAGACTGTAAGGCCTAGGAGTATAGGAGAACATCTGCGTGGGGGAGGTGCAAGTGTCTCTGTCCCGAGACTGTGTCTGTCTCCTCGGGCTGCCAGAGCCATCGGGGGATGACTAGGCAGCTAAAGGATGGAGACAGTCGCAGGCGGCAGGCCCATTTGAACCTCTCCACGTGTACACGCAGCAGCTGCTCCTCCGATAATAGTCTCCTCGAGATACACCAGAGACACCCGGACTCAGTCCACTCGTTATACCCAGAATCTGCCGAGAGTTGGGAGTTGGTCGGGCTTGTGGGGTTTGTGGTGTTTTGAGGCGAAGGGCTTTGAGGAGACAGAGAGGAGGCTGTCCCCACTCTTAACAGACCCTCCTCTCCGTAGGTAGGCGACGGCAGGGCCCCCCCCTCGAAGCCTTGCTGTCTCCTCGGGCTGTTCCCCTCATTGCGGTGTCTCCTGTGAGCACTGTGTTGCAGCACAAGCAGATGGCTGAAGGCCTGCAGCAGCTGCTCTGGTGTGGGGTGGGGGGCTAAGACCCCAAGGAGAGACGGGAACCCGGCTTGACGGTAATATATGGAGGTATCGCGACTGACTCCTCGATGCTGCAGCGGCTGCAGAGACTCTGTCTCCCCAGCTGCAGCAGCAGTCGTCGTTGTAGCTGAAGAAGCAGTAGTAGAAGCACCATACGGGGGGCCCTCCTGTCTTTCCACCTGCATGGCCAGAAGCTGCATCTGGCTGTGCTGTAGAACTCTCCAGAAGGCATCTACAAGGGGTTTCTGTGCATTGCTGCTGTCTCCGGGGTGTAACGGAGAAGCGTCAGAATCTGCTGCTGCTGCTGCATGCAGCTGGCGGTCCCCCGAGGCAACCGCCTCGCTCAGAGACCGAACAGGAGTGCTGCACTCATGGCCTGAGAGCTGCGGGGGGCGGCAGCAGCGCAACTGGGATAGCAGTGGGTGTTGCAGGAGAGACAGAAGGATACAGCAGGTAGACAATTGAATGGAGACATGCCAACATGAATGGAACAGCCAGTACTTAGGACTCATCTCCCCCACACTGAAACAGCAGACGCCTGAAAGAGACAGAGAGACACCGCGCATACATAGACAGTCATACACACACACACACACACAAACACACACACACACGCACATACACCGCTACACACTAACACACACACAC
>CAJFCY010000450.1:2500-14556 GCA_904066265.1 Eimeria zaria
TTCACATTTGTAAATACACGATTCGTGTACTTTCTCTTGTTTAGTCGAAGTGCGCGCTCCGCCTCTGTCTCACCCCGCTCGCGCCCGGGAGGCGTCGGCTGAGACATCTTCTATAAACAAACCAATTCAATGCTTCTGGGAAGAAAATTGCGGGAAAAATAGGAAAAAAACTTGAAGATCACCTGTCATTCATGCAGATCGACCATGCAAACTGCAGGGAATCAATACATGTAACCAGCTAAAAACCCTACAAAAAAGCGACAAAGGACCAGCCGCCGCCCCTTCTACCAGAATCATAAACGAATTCAAACCTAATATATTAAAAGAAGCGAACAGAAAAGAAACAAAATGCTACCGCGATCAGTAGGAATCTCAGAACTACGCCGCCATTCAATATGAGAAGGAGAAGGCTGCGCAGTGCGAGGTGTACAGACACCTCAAAGAATGTAGAATACGGGAAATCTTACGGAAAAATTCTGCCTAAAATTCTTTATTGTTGTATTTCCCGTCCTTGTGAAGCTCGATGATTGCAAATCATCGTCTGTTCTCAGCTGCATGCATCGCGGGTGTTGTTCATACCCCCGGTGAACCCCGGGTAGCCCTTTCCAGCCCCAGCAGATCGAAGAGGCTTTCACGGAGCTTTCCCCGCATGCAATTTAATTCGTTGCAATTATTTGATCTTCATCTGCCGTAACTGCCAGGGTCGCGGCTTGCGGCTCAACTTTTCTAGTGCGTTGAAGTGTACGTACACCAGGAGGGCGGCCGGCTGACTGGGGGGTGTAGCAGGCCGTGTCAGTTCCCCCCTTCTGCTCGATTCAGTTTCCGTCGATCTTAATTTCTTCGTACTTATCCACTTGCCGCTCAACCTGTACCTACAGAGGCCCCTGTCTTCTTCTTCGATCCGGTTCCACTGACTCAACCCTCATACGGAGCTGCTGTTACGACTCCTGCCGTCCTCCCCCCCTATAACCAAAGGCCTGTCGCGAATATCTCACGGGAGAATTGAATGCAGGAAGTATTGTAGAAGACGCAAAAAAACAACAACGCACACCCGCTGCGGCAGCTGCAGCAGCTCCAGTAGCTGCAGCAGCAGCTGCAGCAGGAGCGGCTGCAGCAATAACAGCTGCATCTTAATCAGCAGCAGCAGCAGCCACAGTATAGGTGAACTGCGTGTGGGTGTTCGGTGTATAGACAGCCGATGCTTTCCAGACAGTGTGCAGGGCCTCGTATTCGCCTCCTGCTGATATATACATATATATATTTATTTTGATTTCCGTACAAACTCCGGGCTCTGCTGCTGCTGCCTGTCTTCAAGCAGCAGCAGCCCTTTAAACTCGGCACTATGAAGAAAGTTTTGTACTTTTACGATGGTACGCAGAGTGTACAGACAGCAGCAATTCGGTTTCCCATCGCTTGCTGCACCGTTGAGGTGTACGTACAGCTCAGCGGTGCGTCTGTTTTAGGGTTTAGGGTTTAGGGTTTGCTGTTTTCTGTATTGCATGCAGAGGAGGTTGGCAATTTCTTCTACGGGCCTGGCCACCCCATGAAGCCTCATCGCGTTCGCATGACGCACGACTTGCTGCAGTGCTATGGACTGCTTGACTCAGTGGAGTTGATGGTAAGAAGTCTGCTGCTGCTGCTGCTGTTGCTGCTCCTTTTTCTTCTTGCTGCCGCCAGTGTTTTCTGACGTGTCTGTACACAATCAGGGTGGAGAAGGTGTTGTGTGCGTGTACTGGTGTTTTCGTTGTTTTGTTGCTTGTTTGTGCTGCTGTCCATTGCTGTTATTTGTTGCTGCTGCTGCCTGTTGTTACCATACGTTGCTGCTGCTGCTGCTGCTGCTGTGTGCAGCTACCACCGCATCCAACTGTGAAGGCTTTGACTCGATTTCACGCTGACGACTACATTGGGTTTCTGCGTTCAACAGCCGAAACTTCTCCTTCGGGTATTAACGGTGGTCTCCCCTCATCTCCAAACTCAGAAGCTTCCGTCTTACCATCTTCATCTGCTGCTGCTGCTCCAAGCTCATCCGGTGCTGCTGTTAAAAACCAACAGAATGCTACACAAGTTCAAGGGCTGCCTGTCACTGCAGCGTCATCTTCACACTTCACAAACAAAAGCCTCTCTCTGCCATCGGCGAGTAGCAGCAGCACTGCCAGTATAGAGACAACCGACTCGGGGGGCCCCTCGGGGGCCCCAGCCTTTACAGACCAAATTAGCAGATATAACATTGGCGAAGACTGTCCAGTCTTTGATGGCTTGTGGGAGTACTGCAAGACGTACACTGGAGGCAGCATCGAAGGCGCACGTAGAGTCGTGCGGGGGGAATATCAATTCGCTATCAACTGGTGCGTCGAAGGGCTGCTGCAGCAGCTGCTGCTGCTGCTGCAGCAATGCAACAAGAGCGACGACACCAGCCGCAGCGGCAGAAGTAGTCCAGCAGAAACAACAACAGCATCTCCTTGTGTAGTGTATTTGCTTATAGGTGGGTGGAGTTGCAGCAGGGGAGAAGTGCTGTTCTTGCCTATGTTGTGAATTAGATGTGTTGGTGCTGATGCTGTGAGGTTCACAGGGCTGGGGGTCTTCACCACGGAAAGAAACACGAGGCAAGCGGTTTCTGTTATGTTAATGACTGCGTGCTTGCGGCGCTGGAGTTCTTGAGATATAAACACCGCGTGTTGTATGTAGATGTAGATATACATCATGGAGATGGTGTAGAAGAGGCCTTCTACACATCCCCACGGTAGGCAAAACCAAACTTAGATTAGTGAAGGTCAATGCAGAGAGGATACAATATACTCACTTCATCATCATTATCAATACCGTCATCATCAACAGCAGCAGCAGCAGCAGGATCTAGTTGCTTGAGGGGTTTGTTTGAGTGGACTTATAAGGAGGGAGATCTTTACAGACGCTGCGGTGTGTCTCTTCTGCAGAGTGTTGTGCTGCTCATTCCACAAGTACGGCCACTTCTTCCCGGGCACCGGCGCATTAGAAGACATCGGCATGGAGGAGGGCCTCGGATACAGCGTCAATGTCCCGTTGCACGAGGGGATCGACGACCAGATGTACTCTTCCCTCTTCGTTCGAGTACGCATCCAGCGCGTACATCCAGAAGGGTAGCCTGTAATCTTTGTCCGCTTTAACAAAATGACTGGGGAGAAACTCCTTGAATGCGTTGCTGCTACTGTTGCTGCTGCTGTTTTTTTCTGTTTGCTTGCTGCAGGTGATGGACCAAATTATGGACATCTACCGCCCAGAAGCTGTCGTTCTTCAGTGCGGAGCAGATTCAGTTGCGGGCGACCGTCTCGGCTGTTTCAACTTGTCGCTTGATGGTGAGCTGGTGCTGCTCAATATGATGCGACAATTGAAGCGTTTCAAGGCCGAATGCTTCGCTTTCAAGGGCTCCCTTTTCTTTGTGGTGGTTTTTATGTGTATGGCAAAGGGCATAGTGAAGCCGTGCGCTACTTCTGCAAGGCTGGGGTGCCCGCCATCTTCCTTGGCGGCGGCGGCTATACCCTGGGAAACGTACCCAGGTGCTGGGCGAAAGAGACTGGCTATATTCTTGGGGTTGACCTCGATCCAAGTGCGTCCTAAAGGCCCTCCGGCTTCACTGCTCAGCTGTATGTGTAGTCCATTTCAAAGGCTTTGCCGGTCACGTGAGGAACGGGTAGAACTCGCGCATGGAGGTACAACTTACCTACGCCAAAGCGAATCGTAGGGGTACGTCTTGCCTGTTGTACTTTGCAGAGATACCTGACACTTGTGTGTACCGCGGGTATTACGGGCCGAATTACGAACTCAAGATCCGCACGACGAATATGGAAAACCGGAACGAAGAGAAGTACATTGATTCCATTGTGTACGTTTCCGCCAAATCAAACACGTCTTAACGCAGGGTGTTTCTTTTTGGGTTGGCTGCAAGCTGGTGTTTACTCAGTGAATAAACAACGCATTTCTTTTCTAGGTTCTCTTGAATGCAGGCAGAAGATAAGCACGACGTTAAGGGAGCACGTATGCCCTATCGGGGGGCAAATATCTGCCAGTGGGTCACGTCACGTGGCTTTTCAACAGTCCCCTATCCACCTCCCTCCGCAGCGCGTTGGCCAGTGCATTGGCTTTACCCCTTATTGGTTCACTTCTTCTGTTTCACCGTTTATGCAGATTTCACGGATACTGAAAAGGATACAGGAGTTGTTTTACAAAGCAGCGTCGAAGATAGCGGTGCGCCAAGCACTTGGAGATTGTTGCACGTAACGATTCGAATGTTTCTATTTGGTGACCGTGTGTCATCAAGTTCTACTTGCACACATTCGTATTAGTAATACAGGTGCTGAAGAATCGTAAGATCTTCGCATGGCCTGAGCTTGTTGGATACAGCACTGGATAGCGCTAGATCTCGGTGTTTGGCTTCGGGTTGTTGTTTTTGTGCTGCAGATGATAAAAATGGTGATGGAGAAGAACCTACGCAGCATTTTTGCGTTATTAACAACCGCGACCGCGCATAGTATTGTGGTACGAGGTTCGGCGCCCTGGCAATATGACCTGTGGACGCCTTTTGCTTTGGTGGTGCTGGATGCCAGAATGACAGCAGCACGCTTGAATGATTGTCCTTCTGCTGAGCTCTGCTCTTATTGGCATTTAGAGGGAGTAGGAGCCTCGCTGGCACTGACAAGAATGCCTTTAATTTAAAGCAGGCGGGTGGTCCTCTTCCTGCCATCGGCCGATTGGTCGTGGCCTGTGAGTAGGGTCCGCTTGCTGCGGTGGTTGAATTCCCCGTCTCCATCTTGTAATGACGAAATTCCTAGATCGGAAGGACTCCCCTTTAGCTCCTCCTCGATGTTGACGGACGTCGGTTGGCTTTCACGATGCTGCACCAACATTTTGAACTTGGGTCTTGCCATAGGCTGCTATCTTATTCAGTACAAGGCCTTTAGCGAGCTGTGTTCCTTTTCTGCTTACCATTGGCGTCTGCGAAGGGATAAAAGGTGAACGGGGACGGGGAGACTCCGTGGGGTCGCCGATATCCACGAGCGCACTTGCACATTGTGTGACTCCGGGTGAACAGGCTTCCGTCATCCAGGATGCCTGAAGCAGCCTGACAACGCCTGAATTTGTTTTAAGCCCCTTAATGACGGGGGCAGGTTAGGCATTTAGTACCTGCGTGATCGCCGCAGCCAACAGCCTGAGATTGCCACATGAATTTCAAGGCATGCTACTCTGTGGTTAATTTGGCACACCATATTTTCTGCAGAGAGCTGCAGAACTTCGACGTTATCTCCGCAGAGGCGTGACGGGACGCTCCCCACATACTGGCCGTCTTCCATTGAAAAGAAGAGGAGGCTGGTTTCTCCTGGGCTCCGGAGCCCTCTTTTTGTGGGTTCGTTCGACCGGTCGCCAACAGGTTCGGGAGAGTCGAAACTTTTGGGCGTCCTTTCAGCCGGTTTCTTAGCAGGATGAAGCTCCAATGCACTCACGAATGCCACCTGGGAGCTGCCTGAAAGAGTAGTAAACATGGCTAACGTCATAGGTAGCCGGAAGTTGTATGTGCTGCTTTTTTTTACATGGGACAAATGTCTCTGCGTTTCCTGAGGCACAGTTAATAGATTGCTCTAGAGTAGATGACAAATTAGACTTACTTTGTGATATATGCGATGGGCACACGACCAACAGGTTCGCACCAGTGCACTGCTGGCACAAGCCAGCCTCACGTAGACCTGAAAAAGAAGTATGAATAACACGCAACAATATCGAAAGATGCACTGCTAACCATTTATCTGGATTCTGTGCAGCGTGTCGAGTTGGTTGCTCTGGAGAATCCAGAATTGAACAACATCCGTGGATATGGTAAAAAATCTTCTGGCTCTCTGCACGGGTCAAAATGTTTCAAACGTTGTATATAGAGGAATGTACGAAAGCCGAACCCGATCTAAGTACTTCTTTCCCATGACTCTCTCTGGGGCCTGTAATATTCAATTGCACAGCTGAACAAATCTCTGCTTGAGCAACTCCGCACCTCGAAGAAAACGAAGCCAACTGGTGAAAAGGAGTCGCGCGTATGCGGGACCTTCGTGCTTTCCCCACCCTCTAGGAGGTCTATGATTCGTAGGCTTGCTGCAGACAAAAAGCACGCGGTGATTCATGCTTGTTGTTACGTTAACGAGAGGGATGGAGCTGACCGCGGTCTTGCTTAAACAGAAGCTTCGACACCAGGAGCCTACGCAGCAGAAATGCAACGCAAATCTCGCGTACTTTTTTGTGATGGCAACATACTCTAGAAATTCCACGCGTCGGTATTGGTCGATTGGTATCTCTATTTCTGCCTGGTGGTACCACATTCGTGCATGTTTGTTTTTTTGTACAAAGTGGTAGTAGCGCTGATATTTTACCACCCGTCTTCCGTCTTCTACGTCGAAAACGGACGCGGCAAAGCACCTTGCGTTTGTTGGCTTGAACAGTGCAGCGAGCCCATGCGAAATTCTTCACCGGTGCAACGTATTTAGTACGTATTTTCTTGTACAGTGTACGTTTTCAGTACCTGACTTCTAATCGAAAGGTCTGGAGAATGTTAATTCCACAATAGGGCAATTATATGACTTGCCTTCAAACTCTTCTCCGCGGACGGCGAAGACAAGTTTAAATTTGGTATGGTTCTGATAGGTCAGTCAGTAGATATTGTCTCTTCACTTATCAAGGAGCAAACGTACCCAAAACTGAAAAGACTGGACTTCGCCTTGCTGTGCAGCCAGGATCACTCCATTTGCCTCTGTTGTTGCAACATTGTCTACGCTGCAGTTGAAAAGAAGTATCCAATGATATATTATTACCGTCAAACTCGAAAAATGCGGGGTGGGACAGGACGACATTCGCTGTAGCCCGGTAGATCTATGCGTGATTTCTCTACATGGTTTCATGCTTCGTACCAAAGTCCGAAGCTATCGCTGGAGCTCTCAGCTGTCCTTGTTCCAGAGCCTATCGGACGGGTAACTGTTAGAGTCTCTAGTGCTGTTAAATTGTACACGGAGTAGCGTACAGAGGCAATAAAGATTTGGCATTGTAGACCGCCGGGATTCGGCTCGAAAACAACGGCAACTGTGTCATTGCTTGAATGGTATATTGCAGTAGTGACCTCTGCCCCGCGAAATTGATAAGACTGGTAAGTTCACCCACTGAGGGTGCATGCTCGAATTCGTCTTACTTTTCCATGGAGTTGCTGGGTTTAAGTCTGCTAGAAACCGTGTTGTTTCCTGCAAAAACGACGGGAGGTGTTTTGTTCGTGCAGCGGGAGCTGACTTCGTGAGGAGTTTCTATGGTAGTTAGGTACCGTGTCATAAGCCCGGCAGATTCCACCTTCAGTGCTGCGAACGCCGATTTCGTTTGTTTGCTTCTGTCTACACAGATAAGCAGTTTCTTTCTTACACAATGACCGCGCAACCAGCAGCGAAAATTATCTCCTTGATTTTCCTGCATGCGTGCAATATGTTAGCACGTGCAAAGAGGCAAACGTCTAGGGCTTCGGCGCCCTACCTGACCCCCAGAAGTGCCGACGCCGGCAGCGGCTGTTCAAAAAGGTCGATGGTTTTGACCTATAATGTTACAGTTAAGGATTAAGAAACTCCGATTCTTGTCGAGGCGTAACCCTGTCGATCTCACCACATTTAGCCGAGAAACAATTGTCCTCTCTCGTGCTTTTCCTCGCTTCTGCTCCACAACCTTAGAGCGGGGCAAGAAGCTTCCATGCCTCTTTTGCGAGAGAATGTGTCGCAGCATTCTCAAACGCTGTATATGGAAGTTGGAAAAAGTCAGAAGAGTCGAAAAATTTCAAAGCACCAGACCACTGAAGTGGCCATTCCGTCGAAATCCGCAAAAACAAAACAGTCGAAAGAAAATTCAGAAAAAGGATCAACGCATACTGCAAAGGGAATTCGAAAGAAGCGGGAAAAATGAAAGTGACAGAGGTCTGCCTATGCGATCACTCAGCGGTGTATGTACGTTGAGGTGTTCCCCATACACCTCAGCCCGCAATGAGCGATCTCTCCCCCCGTTGATCTCTGATGAGCTCAACCAAGGGCTCGGGCCGCTCTTAAGTTAACGTTTTAGTTTCATGATGAACTCTTACGTTCATCAATTTTTTCACGCTGAAATAATATGTACTTTCAAGGTTATAGCGAAGGCTAGAAAGGTAGAAGGCTGCGGCTCCGTTGGGATTTTTGCGCCTTCGCATGCAGTCCAAATCAGAAATCCAGGTGGTGGTCTCTCTTCTCACAGGCTGAAGAGCATATAGCTTTGGGCTGCGCCCCGACACACCACGTTTACAAAGCTGCTATCGGCGTCGCGTCAGTAGGTTCGTCACAAACCGAACAACCGCCCGTGCAAGAGCGCGTAAAAAGGAAATTTTAATGAGCTGCCAGGTTATCTTGGCATATTCACGAGCTACCAGCATGAGCTGTTGCAGTGGGCCAGCAATCTCCATTCCGTGTCTGTTTGATGTTTTATTTTCCGGATGCATCCGCATCCATTCACTCGATGTGCTGGCAGTCTGCTGAGACCGAGGTGTACTTCTCGTATTTCTGGGGTTGTTCGTATTTCTGGGATTGTCCGAACCTGAAGAGGCGAAGCATCATGCATACATAAACATTCTGTTATTCGCCAACGGCGAGCGACCCTTTCATTGATAAAGAAAGGAGCTTGCAGACGATGAGATACCGTCAGCGAGTCCAGTTTTTGATCAATGCTATATCAAACAGCGTCGAAAGAGCTAGGGGACCCACTGCCCAGCACGATATTACATGTACTGGTGTTTATACAATGCAAACGCTCACTCACCCGTATCCGGCCCAACATCGCGTTCTGTCGTTTCCGTTTGAATACCCCCTCCTGGGAAATGTCGTGTTGTCGTTCTTCTCTCGATTATCCGGCCTCCCCGTGTGAAGTAAGTGACTTCCGTGTTGCCTTCCGGTCTTGACCCTTTGCCAGACAGCACAGTGGAGCAGCAAACGCAGATTCTAATAATTAACAGTCCCTTCATCTACAAAGTGAAAAAACTAAACCTGTAAGGGGAGTAGCACGGAGTAGTGCCCCTGTAGACTAAGACGTCCCACTTGAAGTATAGCATTTGTTTTATGGGATATTTTTGCGTTTACCTGAGAGGCCTCTTAGAATTTCGTATATTTCATGATCGTCAAGGAAACTTGGAGAAGGCCGTGATCCCATTCTATGTTCAAACACATCCTGCCGCTGAAACGGCATGCCTCTTACCCAGCGGGTAGCACTTTGCTGATTTAATGCCTGTTGCAGAATCTCGTCCAATGAGACACCGCCGAACACACGGCGAAACAAACGTTCGGCCTCTTCCGGAGAGAAGTGCCCAAAGTGTACACCGCCCGCAGCATCTGAAACAGCATATATATATATATATATATATATATATCGCGAATGAGGTGTTGTTTTATCAGCAGAAACAGTAATATTTGCTAGAACAGATGCATGCATCTCACTGTTTACTCATGTCAACGGGAAAATACATAAGACAAGCAGATGCGTACCTCTGCCAGCTCCACCCCTAGAAGCGAAGGGGTCGTTGTAGCTTGAGTAGCCACCTGCTTGACGGAATGAGGAGGCATTAAGAGAGGCATCATACTGCGCTCTCTTTGTCGGGTCTGACAGTGTATGGTAAGCCTCACTTACTTCTTGAAACTTTCTCCCCGCTTCTTCTCTGTTGTTAGGGTTCCTGCAGACGTGCAAATATTTCACAACAGACCCTACCGACTTCTACAACAAGGGAGGCAGAAGCATGAGACAGCGGCAAACTGAATAAGAAGTCAAGCGTTACCTGTCAGGATGCCACTTAAGCGCCGTCTGTCTGTACGCCTTCTTCAGTTCTTCTTGAGTGGCGTTTTTCTTTACCCCTAAAATTGAGTAGTAGTCTTGAGATGAGGAGGAGTTTGTTGCAAAACATCGGCTGTTCAAACCAATGCTGAAACAACTGTTAGGGGCATGATGTGGCTTGAAGCCGCTGTGTATCCCCCCAAATGTGCGTTGCAGCGGTTGTCTGCTGAAGGCAGAAGGCGGAGGACTGAAGATATACCTTTGTCTACTGCACTTCATCAACTGCTGCCTTTCAATACCATCAACAGCTGCCTCGGGTTGTGGCAGTTGCGTAGCTGCATCGGATTTTGCACTGAGACAAGGGGGCGATCGCGTCGGGGAAAACCCGGATTCCTTAAGCCGTATCACTGGAGGGAAGGGCCTCAGCTGCTGAGCAGCAAAGAAACGCTGCCATACCTCTGCTGCTGCGCTTGTACTGCTGTGTACTCCGCCGCGTTGAAGGCTGTTGAGTCCAAGTTGGGTGTACTTGAACAACGCGGAGGATGCAAAAACTGAACGGCGGAGCAAACGGGCTGTCTGTACAGGCCCCATAGTATATGCTTTTGAATGTATAAGAACAAACAAGAAGTAAGCCTTTCTCTACTGCCTTGAATACCCCTTCCTTTACAACTTTAGGGTTTAGGGTTTAGGGTTTAGGCAAACCCCTGCAGTGCAGAAACTCTCACGTTATAGAGGCTCTTCGCAGAGAAGTCTGCACGTTCTGCATTTATTGGTGTCATTATACAAGTTGAAATCGAAATACACATAAAAATGTACTTGGGTTGTAAATTCATATGTATATATGCATATTCATACTTCCATACATACAACGCCGTTCTCGCTGGTTGACACGAGCAGGTCTGATCTGACGAGTCCTGAGCCTCAAATGCTTAATTAGAGTATTACTAAGAAGCATAATTATATGTAATGCCAGGAATTGAAGAAGTAATGAGGCATCAAATAATTTCTTGAGGCAAAACCCGCTGCTGCGAGCTGTTAGCAGAAACCGCTGTGGTCAGCAGACAGGAGAAGAAAGGAGTAATACACCATCTATGATGCTTACTGTGATTGTAATAATAATAATGAATAAAACAATGTAAATACATTACAAAGAAATTGCTCTAATATCTTTTGCTTCGGTCTCGGAAACTGTTGAATACCGCCGCTACCGACGGTACCGGGGGCCCCAGATATTTTGTTGATGAGATGCATGCTCGTCTGGGGCTTTCTTCTTGTGTTGTTTTGATGTTTAATTATATAAAGTAATAATATAATATCATTATTATTATGATTTTAGTATATAGCAGAACGTCTGAAGCTTATTGATATAAATATCCCGGAGGTTTCGCCCATTCATATTTGGGGCCCCTGCATTCAAATCGGGTTTCGATACCAACATCGTCAACCTTGAAGCGCTGTGTAGTTTGTTGAAATATATTTAAAAAATGTTTTGCAAATTGAAAGCAAATACTAAAAATGCAGAGTCAAGCAATACAAACTCGAAAATCAAACAAACACAAAAGAAGAGGAAAGACTGCTATTTTGCGGTGTATAGCCAACACATATACAATAAAGAGAAATATTATCACATTTATTGTTTTATTTATTTAAGGAGTAAGCGAGTTGCATTAAAAGGGAACTCTGCCTGTCTATCTATCATCTCCGCATGCAGTTAAACAGAGTATTGATAGTACAATACCTAGTACACACAGAACAACTTCTTCTAAACAATTAAATGAAGTCGCAGTTATATATATATATATATATATATATATATATATATATATGTGACGAAAGAACTGCATAGAGAGCTTCCTAGACACCCCATCTTAGTCTTTTTCTCAGCAATATCTGCACTGCGTTTAAGTATAGAGTTTAATATGTTTCTTCTCTTCTGTATCTTGTAGTTACTGTAATATTATATTCTAGCTAATAACTAAATAAAATATAATACTTGAAGTCTACGGTGTATGTACACCCCAAGTATCAACAACTGCGTAGTGGTTTTATTTTGAATATAATGGAAATAATTATAAGTAGAGTTTGCATATATATATATATATATATATATATATATATATATATATATATATATATATATATATATATAATATAACACACGTTTGCGGTGTGTATATCAGTAGGGAGATATGTTCTTATGTATATAAAAGATCAACTACAGAAAAAAATAA
>CAJFCY010000451.1:0-14549 GCA_904066265.1 Eimeria zaria
AAAACAGGACTCACACTACGGGATGCACGATCTTCAGTTGATGCTTCCAGTGAAGGGGCGTGCAAATGTACCAGATCACCACCTTCAGGTTCAAAACCAATTCGCCCCTCCACCAACTGCCCGTCAAAGTGCAACTGTCCATCAAAGTGAAGCCGTCCTTGCGCTGCTTCCCTCGCTGCGGCGGCGCGTGTCAGCATGGATATTAGTTCGCTCACCCGGCTTGAAGAGTCACCGTTAGAACCGGAAGCCGCTCTTTGCTGCATAATCCCCATCTCATTCTCCAAATCCAAGCAACCTTCTATGATGATGGAAAGTTCATCTTCATCGATACACTTCCCGCCCTCGGCAAGCCTGCGGTGCATCACTCCCGACAACCGCGTTCTCCTGCTTATAGTCCTGCATACGGAAAATGATACTAAAAGTGTTACGACGGAGATAACAGTGGCCAGGAGGATGTGGGCCGGCAGGCCCCGAAGCGACGACTGGGAAGGAGGATTTATTGGCGCTTGAAGGGCCAGTCGGTCGCTAGTTTCTTGGCCAGCATACGGAATAGGCATCATTAAACTGTCCTAAAATTCCTCCGTCTTCGCGAGGGAGAGAGACAGCTCCGTTGTCCCTGAAGCTCTTGGGCGCCTCGCCCGTTTGCAGCATGCCCAGGATAACGATACGAGCATCGGGGTCACCGTTTCTCTCGGCGAACAAAGTAGTCCGCGACGTTAAACAAGCAGATATATTCGCTGTAGTGTGTACATAAGGCAATCATGGAATCAATAAAAAATGAATCAAATGTTGTTGACGGGGATAACAACATGACCCATCACTGTCAGCATACTTGGCCCACCTTGTGTAGCGCAATTGTTAATGTCGTCTAGAACCACAATGAATAGGCCAGATAGTCTTATTTCTGCTATTTACTAAAATATTGCCTGATATTTGTGGAAAACGGAGGGTGAAAAGTTTCTGCGGACGGGGTGAATATCTACCCCGACCATTTCACTGGGAAGATCGGTGATCGCTGGCTTACACACAATTTTACCGTAGAAGGCGCAGCCCAGACTTTTTTTGCATTACATCTTGGTTGTAGGCAAAAGTGTGCTGTGCTCAATCCGTGGGCATCATTTCTCTCCTAATTCTACGAGGAGACAGCCACTAACGATGTTGAACCTTGCATCTTTAGTTGCGGTCAGGCTAGCTATGGAGGGCAAAGTATGTGTTCAACAGTTACTATTATGATATTGATGTCAGCATTAAAATGGGGTTTGGTTGTACTTGTGGGGTTATCTTACACTGCGAGTTGCAGGCAGGCGCGTTGCAGCACCTCAGGGTGTCTCTTATCTGCTGTCGCAGGTCATTTTGGCCCTGGGCAAGAATACATGGCACTTTGACCCCATGGAAGACAAGGTCTGAGGGTGGAATAGAAGACCAACTACATTTTGGAAGCACTTATTGTGACGAGGGCCCTTGACCTCTCGCTACAGAGGTCCGCCGTGCACTGCAAAGGAATCAAAATACTTATATTTGGAATTTCGGTTTCTTATTAGCACTTAATTTTGCAACCCAGGTTTACAGGATAATTATCAGCAGGTAGATATACTAGTGGAATGAATGAGAAAACGTTCGCCCCGAAAAGAAACAAATTCCAGGCCAGCTAACTTACTGCACTTATTTGGATTTAATGTTATGACACGTAGAATTCCTGATTGTGCCGAGTATCATAAGAGTTCCAGAAAGCATCTGGCTTCTCTTGCCAGCCCTTAGATGTCCAGTCCCCCGCTGTGGGACATTTGATGCATGACGTTAATGGTTTGCCCCTGAGCACGTGTACTCCGCTTATTGCGAACTGTTTTGCAATAGGCAAGTCCCAAATCCACAGTCCATTTAATTGGGGACTGCATACACATGAAAAGAGCTGATGTTATGGGGGGGCTAGATTTCAACCGCCAGTAACGTGAGTTCTTGATCTTATCAAACGACTACCGTGAGCTGCAAACAGGCAATTGCTTATAAGGTGTCCGTAAAAGCAGCTAACTCCCTTCCCCCGAGTTTAGGCAACCATAGCGCTGCCGCTTGGCTGCCTACACACGCTGAGTTGGGGCACCCCGGCATATGTTGCAGCGCACCTCGTTGCAACTCGTGCTGCAGAACAGCCCCATATCTAGTTACATCCAAGCCCCCTTTTGCTGCATGTACTAACTCAATAGGCAATTGTTTAGCACATCCTTATCCGTTGGTAGGTAGTCTACGCACCAGTCTGTGTACACATCTAAAGCGCACCTCTCAATGTCTCAACTGTTGAGCCGTGCACGGAGTGCACAGCTCGACCCCACGTAAGGCATGCTACAGGAGAGAAGACGAATTGGCGACAAGCCTCATCAGACACCTTGAATCGTCTCTAAGCCTCTCACCATGGCTTTCTAGTTGCTCCCTAGGAGGTCCCGTACGTTTTGAGAGCATATGCTGCGTATTTTGATTGAAAGTCACTTCACAAACCGAGAGGTACAAGAAGGCGACCCCACACGGAGGCACAGTCAAGACCCCTCTGCTGCATATACTAACATCAGCAAAAGGTTGGTGCTGACGTGTTGAGCACTCACACTTTTCTCCATAGTCACCCTACAAACAAGTGCATACACTACTACCAGCAATGGGGCAAACTGAGCTTCAACGCGTAGCTGGCGGCGCACTGATATGTGGCTGCACACACTGCAACAACGCTAATTACATAACCTTGTGTAACTGAGTTATCAAAACAATGAATTTTATGAGTAGAAGCAAACGGAATATTTTCGTAATCGTTAATCTTGGTGAAGCGACACCGTGGAGACGAGCCGCCTGCATGTGGTCTAAATAGCAACAAACGGGATTTCGTCAGCTGCATTGCACCCAGACGGCACATAAAAAACGCCTTGTTTGAATATAAACATTATAAAGTTTATTATGCGTTTCATGCTGCATACGTTGGGCTGGCAACAGCCCGATGTGACACGTGAACGCGTCGCAGCGGTTGGGGTCCATCCATGCCATCTCATGTCGCTATCTCACGACTCCTGCTTCTGGTAAGCGGCGTTCATCTTCTGCGCATAGTAGAGTTCAGGTGCATTTAGGTGATTTTTCGCGTTCTTTGAGGTTACAAAACACAAAAAAACTTCAAAACTTCCCCCTTCCGCTTGTACAACAGTTCGTGGTCGTCGAGGATGGCTCCTCTCCGAGTGCAGGTTGCAGCGGTTGCTGCGATGGTGGCTGTACAGTTGAACATTCCGGGTTCCCTTGCAAGTACTGAACAAGCAAACAACTCTTTACAAGAGAATAACCCGGTTACTAGCCCGTCGTTTCCCAGCTTCCTCGGGGGCGGTGCCTTCGGGGATCTGGAGAAGCTGTTTCAGCAGTCTCTCTCTTTATTCAGTGGGTTTGGGTCCCTAGGTGGGATGTTCCGCGCGGAAGGTTCTCCTCTCTCCCTCACATTACCTGAGGGAGATGATTCGAGGTAAGCGTGTAAAGCAACAAGGTTGTACGTGCTGCTGAAGCAGCAGCGGGCAGCCATGCTTCCCACCAGTGTCAGAGTTGCAGCTGCTTTGAGGCCTTCTTCCCCACTTTCTCTCTGTGCACTTTTGTTTACAGCTGCCAGATTAAGGTTAAAGCAGGGAATGGAGCTTCATTGGGTAGCGGCGTGAAGCTTGGTCTTGACGTTAACGGTCGCATGTTGCATGCCACCTTCCACCATCAGGAGCGTCAGAAGAACGAGGAAGACGGCAAGAAGAGGAGGTATGAAGGAATGGTTGCACTATGCTGCCACAGCAGATATCAGGAAGCGGTTTATATCTGGGGATTTTAGTTGCAGGCAGTTTGGGGGGTTGTGGGAGTTGGATGGATCCGTGCACAGTTGCTGTAGTGAGTCAAGTAAGGGTGTCTTTAGCCTTTCGTAATTGTACTGCTTAATGATGTGTGTTCTACTTGCTCAGCTTCTTAGAACAGTCGGTTCACATGTCGAGCTCGATGGCGCTGCCTGAGCGCTGCGTCGCAACGGCAGGCGTGTTGATGGCCGGTTTCGGAGGGATTTTGGTGAACCAGGAGGAATCTGAGGGTCTGCTTGTTCTCCCGTCTCAAACGTTGTTGAAAGATGGTGTCGAATCAGGGGATCTGCCGGAAGGTGTCATTGGAGCTCTTGAAAGTGGAGATCAGGCAGCGCTCAAAGGCCTTACAGAGCAGCAGCAATGCAGAGCTGCCGGCTTTACAGATGAGCAGTGTACGAAGCTTGGAGGAAGGAAACCCGCAGTTGCTTCCGTCCCACCAGCAGATGGTTCAAACCTGCCTATTCCCGTCCTGGATGTTCCTCTGGATGCGTTGAACTGAATATTATGAAGGGGGAAGTACTGCACAGTTAAGAAAACAGATGCATGAGTTGGTTTGTTGCATGTTTGTTGTGTGGTCGCAACCGACAGCCCCACCCATGTAACGGGCAGGCGCGGTCAGCAGCTTTGTCGTTTTCCGCCTGTCTTGCCGTTTGTTGTGAATGGGGTTTTCGCGTTTGCTATATATGTGCTTCCAGCGTCATTCGGAACCTGTTGTTGGGTTTAAAATGCAGATATTGAAGTAGGGCTGGGCTGAACATACACCCGAAGCCCGACGCAAGTGAGTCTGTCCGACTGCGAGTTAAGTGTCTGTCCGTCTGTTTGCTTCCTACATGCGTTTAAGTGTAGTGGGGTAAGGAGGGTGGGTCGTTGCTGCTGCAGTCGCTGTACCAGCATGTGCAGCAACGACTGAGCCCCAGCCACAGAGCAGCTTCAACTGCTGTGCAGCAAAACGCACGCGTTTCAGAGACGAATATGCAGTGTTGACAGTTTTCGCATCCTACAGATGTGCCGAGATATTTTCCAGTACACTTAGGTTGGTAGGTCGTTCTTCATGGGCTAGCGAACAGTGCACACAGGTAGAGTTCCCTGCGGTGTATGTATATCAGCCAGAATAGCGTAGGTGGCGTAGCGGTGATCGAACAGTTGATACATTGGAGCGATACATATACTGCAGACGAGTGTACACTTAAGGTAGAGCGGTATATGGGGGCGAGCTACGTAGCACGTGACGATGTTGCAGGCATTGTGCTGGACGACTCTTGCATACTGAACACAGCCAGCAGTACAGATATATACTGAAGCGGAGTAGCTCCAGTGGTTGACTAGCCCTGCTTCCTGCATTGCAGAGTGGGGAGGCTTCGTGAACGCTGACAAAGGCGTCGTTACGCGGGTGGGGGACAGGTTTAAGGTAACTATAAGGGGATTGTGTAGACGCGTCCCCTACAGTTTCCGTTTGTTTGGGCTGTAACTGCTGCCTCATGTATTACAAAGCCTATAGATTGGCTCCGTTGGCTGTCCACGGCGTCTCTAGGCGGGCTGCCACACCTGCAATCACTCGAGCAGCTGACTAACTAGCAGTAACTGGTTTCTGCTGCACGTTGTATGGGGCTAGACAGTGCCAGACGCGAGAACAAACAACGCATATTCTATATTAAGAAAAAAATGATAAGCACGAAAACAAACAAAGCGACTCTGAACTCGTCAGTTGCATCCCCGGTCGACGCACAGCCGCAGTTCATGCGGGTGTTTGTCCGTTGAGGAGAGACGAACCCATGGGAATAAAACCCTGCATTATGCTTCAAAGAAAATAGCGAAAAGCAAAATTACTGCCGTAGATGTTTCGTAGATCGTTCTGGCAAGATGTCAAACGCGCAGGTTCCTGCACCAGTCAACGACACGCAGAAGCAGTGTACAGACGCCTGGGGGTTTCATGTACGTACCATGTAAAAGCCATCGAAGGAAGGACAAAGTCTGGCCAGTAACGAATGATTGTAATCACCATCTTACCCCGGCTCCTGTGCTCGTTCCACTCATCCAACTGTTCAGCTGTACAAGCAATCTGTGCGCGGTAGTACTGATATCTGAACACAAAGTGGTGCGTATCTACGCGAACGGTTAAACATCGTTCTATTGTTCTAGTACGAACGTGTACAAAGTGCAGTCAATAACCGACTGAGATAAACTAAACGATACTACGCTCAAGTGTAAAGAAAGCAAACAGCCACATGCCGCTTACTTGCAGCGAGGATTATCTTCACCTAATTCCCTTGCACACCTGCAAGACGCCGCAAAAGTACAATGACGTAGGCTAAGCTGCTGGATGCCCCTTGTGTGGCTGTTATCATTTCAGTGGATAGTGCAATCTCCCTTAGCTTTAAGAAGCCATGCAAAAAGGCAAAGCAGCCAATTCTTGGGAAGACAGTCTAAGTACGTATATGCGATTACATGCACGGTAGGCGGCTGTTCTATACTCTTCTGCATTTATGCTGCACGTTGAACTTGAACCCTGAAACCCTAAACCATTTGTTGCAAGTCATCTGCACAGTCTCAAATATGAACTCAGCAAGGAAGACACTAAATGGGGTGCGCGTAAGGGTTTTACTCTCTTACCTGCAGAATACCGTATAACGCAATGCGCAGTTGCTTCCCTGGTTAGCTTGTAGAAGACGAGGGTCCTGAAGAGAACGCAGACGGCCAACTCTGATAAGGAAATGATGCAGTTCGTGCGTGCTGGTGCAATCATATGAAGCTGGTAGAAAACGATAGCAGCAGCTGCAGGAGCAGCTACAGTAGTTGCTTTAAAGCTATCCATTGTCCGGGCTGCTCCCCCTCCTTTTGAAGAGGCTTGATACTGTAGGTGTTGTTAGCAAGCACTCCATCCTCATAAACCACACACCCTGAACCTTAAACCCTAAAAGTTGTAGCCGTCAGTGTAATTAATTGGTAGAACAGAAACCAGTGAACACCACCACCAGTAGAAAGAGCAAATACGTGCAGTAACAATCAAAAAATAAGTTTCCACAATGTTGAAGTAAAATAAATGCATCATCTATAAATTGTTTTTCTACAAACCTCTGCATGCGGATTTTGAGCGGTGAGCTCTTCGATATTGCGCTGGTATATCTGATACATATCTTGTTTCGTCATTTTGTGAAACCGGCAAGTAATTACCCTTCTTGTATGAAACCCTTCTCTTACAAATGTTTAATTGATAAAACAAAGCTCCTAACCGTACAAACAACTCACTGACCTAATATCTGAAACCTGTCACCTACAACGGGGCTGCTATAAATTCATTCTGCAGCCCCGGCAGTACAAGTTACTGCAGTACTTGAATGCAAAAAATACTGTACAAGCTAAAAAGATATAAATAACTGCATTTTATTAAGTCAAACAAATTCAAATAAACGGGTTGTACGGCGAGAAATTTAAATAATTGCATCAATACATAACTACAGACCAACTGGTCTGTCTTCTCAGGCGCGACTCGGTCAAAACATCTATTCACTTATCATTACACATCATTTACTTGTATTATTCACTTACACGTATAATTTACTTGGCATTAGTGGAATGTACGATTGATTTAAACCACTTTGAGTTGTCTTTCAGGTGTATTTAAGGGTAGTTCGTACGAGCTTACCTATTACACACAGCTTGTAACGAGAGTCCTCGGTCCTATTAGAGGACCGCTGTGACCCGCACGAGTCAAAACACCTGTAAGATGAGAGCCCTAAAAAGCAGATGGCCTCCCACCCCAGCCCTCAGGCATCCACTGCGCGTCATCCCGGCTGCCTCCGCGCGGGGAGTTGAAGCGGCACACCACGAGTCGCAGCTCACCTCACCGCAACTCGTGCTGCATGACAGGCCCGCATATTAGCACATTTATGCCCCATTTTGCTGCATGCACTACGTCTATATGCAGTTGTCAGACACTTACTTGTCGTTGGTAGGCAAGCTGCCACCGGTAGGAGTACACGACACAACCATCTCTAAAGCGTGCTACAGGGAACCTTAGAGTAAGGTAGCGTCCCATGATTGAGTATCATACGCAATTGGCATTGCAAGCTTATAATGTAGAGGCTCGCAGGCCTATGGCCGCGGGGAGAGTACAACCAGAGTATTGAAAACCTGTGAACACTTGTAGAAACAGCTTTTCCAGAAAAGCCGCTGAAACTGAACTTTACTCAAACCCCCGTGAACCATGTTGTTAGCTTCTTCATTTGTACCTGATGACCGGCATGAGTTGCTGCTCAGCAATACGATGCACCAGCTAGTTCAAGCACAAGCAAGCATTCCACTGCTCATTCGTAACAAATATATATTTTTATAGCGACAAATTGATATATAAGTAAAAGGCAACTATAAAAGGTTGAAAATTTTGCCCAGTGAACAAAGTTAACAAACAATGGCAGTTTTAATGGATGTTTAGTAGAAATAATATAGAAATTGAAACTTAACCGTGTGAGCGACCCCTTTTTCAATGTAATAAGAATAGGAGAGAACAGCAGTAAGCGATTAAAATTAGTTGTAGCGGAATCCGACCTACGAAGAGTGTTGGGCCTCGAATTTATTGGGAGTGACTTGTAAGATAATATAGTATGCCATGTATTCATTTGTGTTCACGCGTAGAGACTTGCAGTACAAGCCTAAGCAGACATCGCCGCTTATTGACCCCGCCTTTGCCTTTTAGGCTAACCATAAAAAGTAAAAGATAAGCTTTAAAGAGTAACCACCGTAATAAATCCTTAGCCAGTCTGGTCGGAATCTCTCCGTCTAAACAGACAGGCTTCAGACTAAGCGGAAGAGACACAATGGTCTCTGCCGAGTTCAGTTGTCTACCAGTGAAATACTTTCTTTTAAGCTGCTATTGTGTTGTTGTGCACTGAGTTCTTCCTCTTGAGTCTAGTTTCCTGCAGAATGAGTTTCCCTTTAGTGGTTGCCCGCGCAAACTGAATTGTTTCTGCCGAGACAAGTCTAGTCCTAATGAAAGAGGTTGTTTCTATTTGTTGCTTTGAAATTATTCTTTTCGTCTGACGTAAGTTTCTTGCTTACTAAGTTGTTTTCGTCTAGTTCCGGTTTTGGCCGGACTGAAATGTGCGTGGAATTTCGGCCAGGGGCCCAAAACAGTTCCCAGCATCATCCAAATATTGGGGAAAAATTAAGGGAATTTTAGGGTTTGAATGATGTCAGTGCAATGCAAATAGACAAAGATTGGACAAGATCCAATCTTTGACCGTCCGGCGCGGGAGTGTGAATGAGCGCAGAAAACTTCTGTTGAAATATGCAGTAGAAGACTGAAAAGGAAATTCAGCAAGACCGTTTTGTCTTGTTTCTTTTTAATTGAATTAATTAATGCTTTTATTCGTGGCGGTTGCATATTCATGAGCTGCGTCTGAACGAAGCACTCGACGGGCTCATGGCTCTCGAACGAGCACTAACCGTCGGCGCAAGAACGCGCATGCATGCATACAGGGAAATCGGCAGAAAAATACCCCGTTTGCTAATATTTTTCTATTTGTATGAGAATTTTAAGACTAGAACAAGCATTTAGTAAGGCAGTTTGTCCTTTAAGCGCATGATGCCTTTCGTGTGAGAAGCGGACAGGAAGGTCTAGCGGAGGGCGGCGAACAGAAGGGCAACTTGAATTGTGTCTCGAGTACATCTGTAGCTGTTTCATCACCAGAAAAGCACTATTAGAAAAAGAAGGCTTTTCCAGCAGAAATTTGTCTGCATTTCAGACCTCTTCAGCGTTTCACGAGAGCACAACAACAGTCGATGCCGCCTCAATGGGCCTAACCAGTCCACGAACAAAACGAAACAAATCAGGATGAAAATCATTAACTTTTCTTTCTTTCTGCTTCTCTACACTGAGTATGCAAAGGGTTACCGGCTCGAGTCAAATGCAAAGGAGAGCAGCAGCGCTCCTCTGCCTGTTGTAAGCCCAGCGGATGACTTGATGCAGCGGGCCCATGTACATGGGCATACATCCGAATTTCACGGGAAGTACAACAAGGCCAACCACTCAGCAATCTCACAAGCATCTCTTGCAGAAAATGGGGAGACTGCTGTACTTACTGGCACAGCGGACTTTGGTGGGGGCAAAGCAGAAGAGCAACGGACGCCCAGCAAGCAACAGAAGCAAAGGAAGACAGTTCCAGCTCATGTTTCCGAAATGAAAGAACTTGCCAGCGTCGTGAAGATATTCGTTGACAGTGTCACAGCCGACTTTGTCTCCCCATGGCAGATGATGCCTCCCCAGGAGCACAGCGGGTATGACAGCAGCGTTTGTTTCGCTCTTTTGAGATAGCAGAGGTAGTTTATGAAGACAGCGGTGTGCAGTGCATTATACACAGTAGATTTGTAGCCCCCGTGCCAGGCATACAATAGATTTTCGAGTGTTTATCCTCACGCTTCTCAGTAATGGAGATTCCTAAACTGCATTTTCTCGCTGTGTTTGCAGGTCGGGATTTGTCGTGGAAGGCCGAATGATTATGACCAACGCTCACCTAGTAGCTAACCAGATGCGCGTGCTCGTCCGAAGGCATGGGTAAGCGAAAGTAGAAGCAGCACCCAGCAGCAAAGCAACGGAAAGCAGACACCAAATTACATACAACAACCAGAGACAGGGAAATGTAGCGAGCAGTTGATTCGCTAGTTCGAATGCTGAAAGCTTCGTAAGCCAACGATAAATGTCTCAAATGTAAGGCCCCAAATATATCTGCTTCTCTCTTGCAATGCTTCACTCTCCGTCAGCAACCCCAAGCGTTTCCTTGCAAAGGTTGCTGCTGTTTGCCACGAATGCGACTTGGCGTTGGTGACAGTCGAAGATGAGAATTTCTGGAGCGGGCTGCAACCGCTGACTTTTGGAGGAGTTCCACAACTGCGGGTAAGCTGACGACCTGTAACGAACGTATGAAACCAACTTACACCAAACAAATCTGAAATGAGTGTGGTAGTAGTAGTAGATACAGCAGTAGTTGTTGTTCTACTAGTAGGAGTAGAAATAGGAGCGGCAGAAATGGTTGCTGCTGCTACTGTTGTTGCTGTTTTACATCCAAACTTGTGCATGAACCACTCCGCAAACACATGCGGAATGGTTTTAAGCCCTGGAGTGGTAATCGAGGACTTCTGAAGTGATGTGCGGTCTTGGAATGAAATTAAGGCTGTGCCGTGCCGAGAGCTACATAACATCATGAAAGTATGCACAATAGTGCAGATGAATGCATAAATGCATCCATACATGCATGTATGTACTGTTGTGCACACAAACTGTTTTTCAGGAAACCGTCGTCGTGCTCGGATACCCAACGGGGGGCGATCAGTTGAGTATTACTGAAGGCGTTGTCAGTCGCGTAGGCGTTTCCTTGTATGCGCATTCTTACCTCGGGTACGAACTCGAACTAAGCTCAGTTCAAAGGCGCGCAGCGCTGAAACCATCCCTGGAAAGCACCGCTGCTGTAGTTGCGGCATTAGTTGCAGCTGCAGCATTAGTGGTTGGGAGCTTATATACACGGCTCAGCACTACTAGATGCAGATACCGCTGATATTTGCTTTTCGCTTATGATGTAGGCTTCTAACGGTGCAGATCGACGCACCTATAAACCCAGGAAACTCGGGTGGTCCGGCGATTTCAGGGGGGAAGGTGGTTGGAGTTGCATTTCAGGGTTTCAGCGAAATGCAGAATGTTGGGTACATAGTGCCATTTCCGGTTATTCGACACTTCTTAAATGATATTGCGCTGCATAGGAGACATACTGGCATAGTCTCCATGGGTGTCAAGGCACAGAGCATGGAAAATGAAGGTAAACAAAACAACGCGGATATATGGAAGCTCCCCTGTGAACGGCGTAGAAAGCAAGGAAGGACTGTTCAGGTTCCTCACTTATTCATAGTTCACAGCTTTCGCACAGCTGTGGCTGGTTTTACGCAAGCTAGGCTTCGCTGAAATTATTTGTGCTGCAATTGGGTGAAACAACCAGAAACAGGGAATACTCAATTGGCCGTGCGCGTGTTCCTGTGCAGCCCTGAAGCAGTTTAAAGGCATGCACAAGTTGCCTCCCGAAGCGCTGCCCGAGAATGTGACTGCTTCTGGCGTATTGGTGGTATCTGTAGACAAAGTGCGTTCGCAGCTATACATGCAGGGGAAGATAGCGCTGCCTATTTCGCGATATGACCGGCTGGAGGAAGCAGGAGAGGGCTGTGAGACCGAGAGTGCCGCGGCTTCGTCGTCTTCTCCCGCTTCAGCCTCCGAGTCAGAGAAGCGAAAGTGTCAGCTCAAAAGGAAACCAGGCCCCGTTCTCCTTGATGACCAACCAGTGGAAGAACCAGACGACAGGAGCGCTCAGCAGCGGAATGTTAAGGAGGTTCACGCGCGCGTCATTTGGCAGCCCGAAAACTGGAAACCCAGCAGGCCTACCTTTACGTGTACCAGCTGCACAACATGCAGCAGCTGCACGAGGCAGCGCTCCGGTCAGACCATGAGCGAAAGAAGTACTGACGCCTCCCAAGAAAGGGAAGAGAATTATCGCTCTGCTGCCTCCCTATCTCCCGGTGTATCCACGGATCTGAGCAGAAACCTGAATGAACAACGCGCGGAGCGTGAAGAGAAGAAAGAAAATGACGCAAATGAACACTTGGCTGAATCCAAGGGAGAAATAATAGGAGAAGATAAACAAACCCAAGAAACACGAAGCAACTCTCCCAAAGTAATTGATGTGGAAATAGCTATACAAGGGGAAATAACGACGACAGAAATGGAACCGACGAAGGATGCGTCAACTATCCTGAGTGTGTTTCCGTCCATAAACCCTAAACCCTAGTCCCTACATTCTAAACTAAACCCTGAGGCATGCAAACATCTTGACTAATATAGTCTCAGAGTCACTGCATTCCTACGGGTTAAGGGTAGGAGTTTTGTGTTCTCAGGCGGCAAATCTGCTGTAGCAGCTGAAGAGGAAAGCGACGAGCCGGAAGCAGAAAATACATTGAAAACCCAGGAGAAGAGTCAAAAGAATGACAAGCAGGAAACTACGACGACTGAAAAAGATGAAAAAGAACGAGACGTAGAAGTTCATTCACCGAACAACTCCGTCTCACGCGTTTCAGAAGCAGCACCACCAGCAGCAACAAAAGCAACATCATCATCATCATCATCAACAACAACAACAACAACAGCAACAACCACAACGACAGCAGCAACAACAACAGCAGCAGCAACAAACGCAGCCAAAGAAGAAGAAGAAGAAACAGGAGTAGCTGAGAAAGGCTTGATTTCCGCGCAAGAGAAGCTGGAATATCTTCTGCGTAAACTGTTAGCAGGACGAAGTACGCTACGGCAAATAAGAAGCCTCTTACGCCACCATAATGAAGAATTTAATGTAGATAATGATAAAAAATTAAACATTAAACTTAAATATAACGATACAAGTAAACCTAAACAAAACACAGACCCCCCATCCATCATTCACGAAATCACATCGCCATCAACCGGCGCTCCTGAGATCGAACAGGAGCAACAGCAGCAGCAGCAACAGCAGAAGCAACAACAACAACAGCAGCAGCAGCAGCAACAGCAGCAGGCCGACAGAACCCAAGGGGAAACTAATGATGAGACTCAGCAGCAAGCCGAGATGAAGGAGCAGCAAAAGGAATGTTGCAAATCTCCAGAGAAACCCGCAAAAGAACAACATGAAAAAAACATAAAAGAAAGAAAGGGGGAGAAAGATATAACATTAGCTGCTCCTGTTCGAAGTATTGTAGACAACCCATACTTTGACCCCCATCTATTAGAAGAAGAAGAATTTCTAGGGTTTAGAGAAGGAGATGTTATACTATCCATTGGCAAATACAGTAAACCCTAAACCCTAAACCCTAAACCCTAAAACCTATACCCTACAAATTAGCATTTATAATATAAACAACACGATATGAGGTAGGGGAGTCATGCATAACACGTAATGATGCAGCTTGATACAATAAACTCAAACCCTAAACCCTAAACCCTAAACCCTAACTCCAAGCTCGCAAAATGTAAATACAGACGCCATGAGGTAGTATAATCAATTTGTAACATACATCACTGCATCGTGATACAGTAAACCCTAAACCCTAAACCCTAACAACACGTCGTCTGGCTGAGCCGGACCTCGACCCAAACCCTAAACCCTAAACCCTAAACCCTAAAGCGTAAGATGATATGTGTGTGTACTACAGATGTGGCGGATGACGGAACTGTTTCTTTTCGGTGGGTTATTTGTATTTGTTTGTTTTTAATATTTGTTTTATTTTGTGTTGTTATTTGATTATATAGTTATTAAGGTATACAGAGCATCCTGTTGTTGCTGTAGGAGTTTGCATCCTGCTGCTGCACTGCAGCAACACTAAGCAGCAGCAGCAGCAATAGCATTAGCACAAATAGCAGCAGCAATAGCATTAGCACCAATAGCAGCAGCAGCAGCACCAGCAGCAGCACCAGCAGCAGCAACAACAACAACAACAGCAGCAGCAGCAGCAGCAGCAGCAAGTTGTTTGTTTATATGTTTGTTTGTCAGCAACTTGGAGAGAGTTGCCTTTACGTATGTTATCACCGAATTCTTCAACGGCCAAACAACTTGGGCATATGTACTACGTGAAGGCCGTGTTATTAAAGTTACTGTAAGTTGTTTATATATATATATATATATATATATATATATG
>CAJFCY010000452.1:0-10000 GCA_904066265.1 Eimeria zaria
GTGTGTGTGTATACATATATACATACATATATATATATATATATATATATACAATATTGTCTGCAGGCCCGACAGCAGCAACTCGTCAAATAATATGGGAGACAGCAGCTGCTTTACAATGCGAAGTGTGGCTGGTAAAAGGAGACAGTAGAGGAGACACCTTCGAGTCTGAGAACAGCAATATAGCAGAGTTAGTTAAAATAATATATTTTAATAAATATATTTTATTTATTATTTGTAGAAACATATATACAATTGTCTGTAGACGTTTGTACACTTCTTACTGTCTCCTTTTCGGTGTATAAGTGTCTCCTTTCAGGTGTCTCTGCATCTCTTTAGCTGTGTTTAATTGTCTATCTCTAACTTTCTTTATTGTGTTATACTATCCTTTAGATATACCTAACTACAACTAACTGTCTCCTTTTTTCTAACTATCTAACTAACTCGCTGTCTCCTCCTGTCTGTGTTTAACTGTCTCTGTTGCTCTCCTCCTGTTTAACTGTCTCCAACTGTCTCCTCATGTCATCAACTGCCTTTAGCTGTCTCCTTCTTCTAGTTGTCTCCGTTTGTATCCAACTGTCTCCGTCTGTCTCCGCATGTCCCTAGTTGTCTCCACGTATCTGTTTAACTGTCTCCGACTGTCTCCGACTGTCTCCGACTGTCTCCAACTGTCTCTCTCTAGCTATCTTTATATTAAGCTGCATGTATCTAAGTGTCTCCTTTCTGATGCACTCGCTTTGCTGTCTCCTTTTGGTGGTGTCTGTCTCCTCTTGCCTCCGTTCACCCTAAATGCTGCTGCTGCTGTTGTTGCTTTTGCGGTTGCTGCTGCTGTTTTTGTTGTTACTGCTGCTGCTGCAGTGCTGTGTCTCCTTTTGCTGCTGCTGCTGGCTGTGTCTCTGCTCCCAGATATCTCCGGCTGTGTGCCGGCAGTCCCCTCCTTCGTTGTTTAACTGTCTCCTTTTCTGTCTCTGCTTTGTCTCCTTCTCCCCTGCTGCTTCTGTTGCTTCATGTGTCTCCGCTTATATTATTTGCTGTTTGTATTATCTGTCTGCAACAGCATTAACTGCTTCCTCGCCCTGTCTCCTTTTATTGTATTGTCTCCTTTTCTTACTATGTTGTTGTTTCAGTGTCTCCCTGTCTCCTTTCTCGTATTTAATTGTCTCCTTCGCAGCTGCTGTCTCCTCGTGTTTCTTTTATTTCGTTTATGTGTCTCTTGCTGCTTTCTCTGTGTCCTTTGCTTCATCGAGGTGTCTCCTCAGGTCTGTCTGTCTCCTATATTGTCTCCTTTTGTCTCTCTTCTGCTTCACGTGTCCCTTGCTGTCTCCTTGCCTCTTTGGTGTCTCCTTTGTGTTTCAACTGTCTCCTCTTGTCCCCTCCTGTCTCCTTTTTGTTGCCTTTGTGCTTCGACTGTCTCCTTCTGTCTCCTCCTGCCTCCTCCTGCCTCCTTCTGTCTCCTTCTGTCTCCTGCTGTCTCCTTTGTGTTTCGACTGTCTCCTCCTGTCTCCTCCTGTCTCCTCCTGTCTCCTGCTGTCTCCTTTTTCAGGATGGTTGCCCAGCAAGTGCTGCGTTTGGACTTGCCTCCTTCCCGCCTCTCTGCTGCCCTCAGCTGCACCCCGCCTCTGAGGGGACAGCTGCTGACGGAGCAGCAGCTTCGTGCTGCAGCACTTCTCTGCAACAGCAGCAGCAGCAGCAGCCAGCAGCCTATAGCAGCAGCAGCAGCAGCAGCAGAGGATGCACAAGACGTGCAGCTGCCTGTCCCTCTCGCTGTTATTCTCGATGTGGGGCACAACGAGAGCGCCTTAGATCGTCTCTTCCAGGTATGCCACCTCCCAGCTGCTGCTGCTGCTGCTGCTGCTGCTGCTGCTGCTGTTGCTGTTGTTGTTGTTGCTGCTATTGCTGCTGCTAGGGTATGGGCAGCATGAATGTGTTGTATGTGCGTTGGAGCTGTCTGGGTGTCTCCTCTGTCTCCGATTGTCCCCTTATTCAGCATTTCTGTTTGTTTGTCTCGGCTGTCTCTGTCTGTCTCCTTTGCTTGTCTCAGGTGTCTCCTTTTGTCTCTTTGCCTGAGCCGTGTCTCCTGGTGTCTCCTTCCTGTGTTTGCATATACTCATCTCTCTGTGTCTCCTTTCTGTCTGCCAACGTGTTGCCTTTCCTTTGCTATTCTGTCTCCTTTGGCTGGCTACTGTGGGGTTGTTGTGTTTGTCCCCCCTTGTCTGTCTCCTCTTGTCTCCTCTTCTGTCTCCTTTGCTGTCCCTTCTTCTGTCCCCATATGTCTGCCCCTCTGTCTCCTTTTTTCTGTTCTCCTGTCTCCTCCTTTGCTGTCTCCTCCTTTGCTGTCTCCTCCTTTACCGTCTCCCCCTTTCCTGTCTTCCCCTCTCCTGTCTCCCCCTTACTGTCTCCTGTGCTGTCTCCTCCTGTGCTGTCTCCTCCTATGCTGTCTCCTCATGTGCTGTCTCCTCCTGTGCTGTCTCCTCCTGTGCTGTCTCCTTTCAGCTCGTGGGGTACCGGCATTTCGGCATGCCGGTGTATATATTTTTTTGTATATCTTCTTGCCGGTCTCCAAACATTCTCCGTCCTGCAATTGCACACTTCTCCTTCCCTTTAAACAATAGACTTAAAGTCTGTAAACCCTAAACCCTAAACACTAAACCCTAAACCCTAAATACGTCCCTCCTGCATAGGTTGCTCGTACTGGAGTTGGCTGTCTCCTTTTGTCTCCTCGATACTTAACACCACTCTGGATGTCTCCTCCTGTCTCCTTTTGTCTCTTCCTCCCCTCAACTATCTCCTGTCTCTATCTTGTTTCGTCTGTCTCCTCATTGTCTCTGCTTAACTCTTTACAGTCTCTTCTGTCTCCAAACTGTCTCCTCTTTCTTCTTTCTGTCTCCTTATTGTGTCTCCTCCCCCTATTCTTTCTATACGTATTGTTGCTGTCTCTCACCTGTCTCCTCTTGCGTCTATTGTGTCTCCTTGCTGTCTCCTTTCTGTCTCCTTTCTATTTCAGGGTTTGTATGTTGCTACAGCTGACCACCCCCGCTGTCAGCAGACAGCCGATGTGATGAAGCAGATTGTCTCCTCTCCAGACTTTGACCCAGAGTATGCATTCTACTGTCTCCTTATTCTTATCTCGTGTCTCCTTATTTTTATATACTGTCTCCTTACTCTTCTCTCGTGCCTCCTTATTCTTATCTGTCTCCTTAACTGTCTCCTTAATACCTGTCTCCTTTGCATCTATATTCCCAGTGCTTGTCTCCCTCCTATCTCTGTCTCCTTTCTACCTGTCTCCTCACCACCTGTCTCCTTACCACCTGTCTCCTTACCACCTGTCTCCTTTCCGGTGTCTCTGTATTTGTTTCTGTCTCCTTTTTGTCTCTTCTCTGGTTATTTGTCTCCTTATAGCGGTGTCTCCTCTTAGCTGTCTGTCTCCTTTCTTGTTTGTCTCCCCTTAGCTATCTGTACCCTGTCTCTTCACCTGCTTCCTGTCTCCTCATCTGTCTCCTGTCTCCTTATCTGTCTCCTGTCTCCTTATCTGTCCCCTGTCTCCTCACCTGTATCCTGTCTCCTTATCCGTCTCCTGTCTCCTTATCTGCCTCTATCATTTTTCTCTCCGTTGTACATCTGTCTCATTCGCCCCTCATAAGTGGAGTATTGAGTGCCGCTTCACGTGCTGTTGCTGCTGCTGCCTCTGCACCTGCTGCTGCTGCTGTTGCTGCTTCTGCTGCTGTTGCTGCTGCTTCTCGATAGAGTGTCTCCTTTTGTGTGTCTGTCTCCTTTTCAGTCTCCGACGTTCAATAGAGGAGGGAATACACCAAATGTCTCTCTGGCTTAAGGACAGCCAGCATGAGAAGACGCAGCAACAGCAGCAGCAGCAACAGCAGCAGCAGCAGCAGCAGCAGCAGCAGCAGCAGCAGCAAACTGACATCGTGGAACTAGCGGGGCAAATCCGCCCGGGTACGTCTTTGCTGCTGCTGCTGCTGCTGCTGCCTGAGTTGCTGCTGCTGCTGCTGCTGCTGCTGCTGCTGCTTCTGTTGCTGCCGATACTCTTGCAGCCGCCTGAGTTGCTGCTGCTGCTGCTGCTGCTGCTGCTGGTGGTACCAAGCAGCTGTTGCGTCTGCTACAGCCCATGCTGCTGCTGTTGGGGTGCATTAGCTGCTGCCGCTGCAGTGCATTATGTTCTACTGCTGCTGCTGCTGCTGTTTCTGCTGCAGGCACGTTGCCTAAGCTGCTGCAGAAGGCGTTTGCTGCTGCTGCTTCTGAGAAGGCTGTCTTGGTGGTTTGCGGTACCTTCTTCATGATGAGGGAGGTGTTGCAAACATTGGGAATGGCAGAAGGTAAGAGTTTAGGGTTTAGGGTTTAGGGTTTAGGGTTTTGGGCTTAGGCAGGTCAGGTTAACTCTCTTGCTGGCTGAAGGTTTAAACCTTGTACTGCAGGATTTGGGTTTAGGGTTTAGGGTTTAGTGATTAGGGTTTAGGGTTTACGGTTTAGGGTTTAGGGTTAAGGGATTAGGGTTTAGGGTTTAGGGTTTACGACGAGGCTTGTGATTGCTTCAGGCCCCATTGACCCCGTCGATATGAACGAGAGAAGCATCACACCACCATAGAACAATGTTGCAAACAGCAGCAGCAGCAGCAGCAGCAGCAGCGGCAGCAGCAGCAGCAGCAGCAGCAGCGGCAGCAGCAGCAGCAGCAGCAGAAGCAGCAGCAGCAGCAATAGCAACAGCAACAGTATAGCAATAAGAGCAGCAGCAGACAGCGCGGACCCCGCCGTTCTGCGCGTCCTTGTGCAGCAAACCCTAAACGCTTGATACAATGTCTAAACCCTAAACCCTAAACCCTAAACCCTAGCAAAGGTTTAAGTTTTTTCTATTGTCAATATTGTGTGTATAGACACCTCATACGAAGTTGTTTATCTTGAGGTGTATGCGCAGCTACAGCTAATGCTTCTGTAGTGTCTCCTCTTAGGGTTTACGCAACAACATATACGATAGTTTAGGGTTTAGGGTTTAGGGTTTAGGGTTTACAGTCGTAGTGTGAAGTATTAAGAAGCTGCTGCTCGTTATCGTGCTTGTTGCTGTTGCTGCAACTGTTGCTGCTGCTGCTGCTGCTGTTGCTGCTGCTGCTGCTGCTACTGTTGCCGCCGCTGATGCTGCAGCTGCTGCGGCTGCAGTTCTTGCAGCAATTATTGCAGCTGTTACAACACCTACTGCTGTTGCTATAGCTGCAGCTGCTGCTCCTGTCGCTGCAGCCTGGCTTCGCCTTGCTCTTGGTGATGAGTCTGCTGCTGCTGTTTTAGCTGCTGCATTTAATTAAATGAAACGAGAGATCCAGCAACAGTTGCAGCAACATCAGCAGCAAAGGCAACAGCAGCAGCAGCAACAACAGCAGCAACGACAACAGCAGCGCCAGCAACAGCAGCAACAGCAGCAACAGCAGCAGCAATAGCTGGAGCATACTTCACACTATCTACTGTCTGTCTGTTGATGCAAATAATGAGAGGAGGTGAATAGCCAAAGGAGACAGGAGACACCGTAATTAGAAAGTGTTGCTGCTGCTGCAGCAGCAGAGTTGCTGCTTCTGCAGCAAATTTGCTGCTGATGCACGATGAAAAAACCAGGCGCAACAGCAACCGCAGCAGCAGCAGCTGTTGCTGCTGCTGCTGCCACCTGTGATGATAATGTTTAAATTTGGTCTACCAGGCTGTATAAGAAACAGTCTGGTTTTTGCTGCTGCTGCTGCTGCTGCTGCTGCTGCTGAGTGAACGACAGCAGCAGCAGCAGCAGTTGAAGTGCTGTCTAAGGCAATTAAACTACACCGGTCAGAACAGCAACTACCGTTGTTGCTGTTGTTGCTGCTGCTGCAGCACCTGTTGTTGCTGCTGCTGCAGCACCTGTTGTTTCTGCTGCTGCAGCACCTGTTGTTTCTGCTGCTGCAGCACCCATCGTTGTTGCTGCCGCACCTGCTGTTTTTGCGGCTGCCGCACCTGCCGTTGCTGCTGCTGCACCACTTGTTGCCACTGCTGCAGGACCTGCTGTGGCTGTTGCTTCTGCTGCAGCACCTGTTGTTGCTGCTTCTGCAGCACCTTTTGTTGCTGCTGCTGCCGCACCTGCTGTTGCTACTGCTGCCGCACCTGTTGTTGCTGCTGCTGCACCTCTTGTTGCCACTGCTGCAGGACCTGCTGTGGCTGCTGCTGCTGCTGCACACGGTGCAACAGCAGGACCTGGTATTGCTGCAGTTATTCCACCATCAGCTGCTGATATGACTGCAGCGGCAGCTGCTGTTGCCGTTGTTGCTGCTGTTGTTGCAGCTGCTGCAGCAGCAGCTGCATCAGCAGCAGCAGCAGCCGCATCAGAAGCAACATCTAAATAACATGTAGTGTGATTGGAATATGGACAGTAACAATTTGTACAATACGTTTGTGTATTGGAGACAGTTTTGCTGCTGTCTCCTCTTGCTGCTGCTGTCTTGCATAAACAAGCAGCAGTCTAGCTGTATATACACCTGGAGGGAGTCTCCTTGCATCAAATGTTATTGTTACTGTCTCCTCATTATACTCGCTGAGGTGTAGCTGGTGGTGTGAGGGGAAGGCAAACAGCAGCCTGCCTAGCAGCAGCGCATGCAAAGCATTGAGTCTCCTTCCTGTTATAGACAGTCCCTGGTGTCTCCTGTCTCCTTCTCCTCCTCTTATTAACACATCTACTACTTGCTGTGGTATAGCTAAAGGAGACACCGACAACACCTCAGCAGCTACACCACTCACCATTGGGGCTGCCATACTTGTACCACTCGTCACACGATACACACCAGGAGGCCCAGGGGGCCCTGGGGGCCCTGGGGGCCCAGGGGCCCCACCACTTGGGAGCCCCCTTCTATCTGGGGGCCCCTGGGGGTCCTCTGAGGGGCCCCCAGATGAACCGTCTACACGGGGAGATGGGCCCCTTGGAGGCCCCCTCCCAGTCCTTGAAGAG
This sequence comes from Eimeria zaria, assembly GCA_904066265.1. Classification (NCBI taxonomy): domain Eukaryota; phylum Apicomplexa; class Conoidasida; order Eucoccidiorida; family Eimeriidae; genus Eimeria; species Eimeria zaria. The sequence continues at coordinate 6,965 of CAJFCY010000452.1, forward strand.
GTGCCCCCCTCTGGGGGCCCCTCTATAGCTCCTTCTAATGGCTCTTCTGGGGGCCCCTCTGGGGGCCCCCCTCTAAAGTGTTTGTGAGGTTGTGTGTTTGTATTATTGTGTTTGTGGTGAGTATATGTGTTGGGTGTTAGAGGTATGGTGTCTGGGAGAGACCATGTAGAGGCTATAAGCTCCCCTGGTGCTGTGAGGTGTACAGTGTCTCTTCCTATATTAGCCCAGTAGGGGACTGTCCCCTTTCGGGTGTATGCGGAGACAGTTAGAGACCAGTCACGTATGAAGGAGGCGGGGTAGTAAGGAGACAGTGAGATGTCTTGCCCCTCGTTCCCTGCTGCTGTTACAAATACTGTTGATGCAGCACGAGAGACAGCTTGCTGCAGCAGCACACCTAATATGTGGGCTGCTGCTCCTGTAATAACAGCAAACACATAAAGGAGACAGGTTAAAGGAGACAGGTTAAAGGAGACAGGTTAAAGGAGACAGGCTAAAGGAGACAGGCTAAAGGAGACAGGTTAAAGGAGACAGGTTAAATGAGACAGGTTAAAGGAGACAGGTTAAATGAGACAGGTTAAAGGAGACAGGCTAAAGGAGACAGGTTGAAGGAGACAGTGTAAAGGAGACAGGTTAAAGGAGACCGCTAATATAGGTGAAAGAAGAGACAGACATGATACACAACAACATACCCCACTGATAATACAAGAGACAAAGGAGACAGAGGAGACAGAGGAGACAGAGGAGACACCGGAAGTAGGAAAGACAGGAGACGGGGGAGACGGAAGAGACAGGAGACAGAGTAAACAGAACAGACGGAAGAGACAGAGGAGACACCCAAAGCACAGGAGAGAGAGACACAGGGACGGCAAGAGGCGAAGGAGACAGGAGACAGAATAAACGAGAAAGAAGAGACAGCAGATGGGGGAGACAAAGGAGACAAAGGAGACACAGGAGACACAAGAGAGACGGGAGACAGAGGAGACAGAAGAAGAGACAGAGGAGACAGAAGAAGAGATAGAGGAGACACATAAGAGACAAGGGAGATAAAGGAGACAGAGGAGACAGAACAGACAAAGGAGACAGTTGAATGGAGACAGAGAAACAACCTTTCAGAGGAGACACGCAGATGCGTCGTAGCACACTACTGGAGACAGCTGGAGATACTTCATAGAATACATACATACATATATACATACATACATGCATACATATATACATTCATACATACATGCATACATACGTGTATACATGCATGTATACATACACTGCAGCAGGAGACACCTAACCATATAAGCAGATACAAAGGAGACAGATAAAGGAGAAGGAGACACATGAAGAGAGACAGAGACAGCAGCACAAGAAAGGAGACAGAAGACTCCATATAAACAAAGTATAACTCTATACAGTTGAAAATACATGCAACTACATATATATACACATAACATATATAACACTATACAGATATACATATATACATATATACATATATACATACATACATACATACATACATACATATATATATATATATATAGAGTCTAACCACTAACACCCCCCCAAGAATTAGTAATAACTCTAGCCCCATTATCAACAGCATAATGTATAGCAGCAACAGCATGGGAGACGTCTCCTTCCCCCTCTTTATCTAATATCTTCAACGCCATTAGAGATGCATGCGAGCTTATACCACTTATACCTTCTTTGTTGTTGCGGCAGGCACCTACTATACCTGAGGATGGAGACAGGAGGAGACAGCAGGAGACAGGTGGAGACTGGTGGAGACTGGAGGAGGAGACAGGAGAAGGAGACAGGAGAAGGAGACAGCAGGAGGAGGAGACAGACAGTTACATAGAAAGAGAAGAGGAGACAGCAATATAGTTAAAAGGAGACAGCATAATACCAGTCAACAAGGATGCCACTCTGACCATACATACACATACATACATACATACATACATAAACACACATATACATACATACATATATATATAATATAAATATAATATATATAATATATATATATATATATATACCAGCAACATGGGAGCCGTGTCCATTATCATCGATGGGGTTGTTGTTGTCTTGTAGGAAATTCCAACCGAATATGTCGTCGATGAACCCATTCTTGTCGTCGTCAACTCCTGTCTGGAGGAGACAGGAGACAGGAGACAGGAGACAGGAGGAGATAGGAGACAGGAGGAGACAGCAGATAGGAGACAGGAGACAGGGGGGGCGGGAGATAGGAGACAGGAGGAGACAGGAGGAGACAGACAGTATGTATATACACATGTACGAGAAGGGAGATACAAGAGGGGTGTATGTATATACAATTATCTATTAACCCATCATCAACACCTGTCTAAGAAAAAGGAGACAGTCTCTGTCTCTCATGTGTCTCTACTAACTCTGTCTCTGTCTCTCTGCCTCTCTGCCTCCCTGTCCCTCTGTCTCTTTGTCTCTCCGTCTCTGTCTCTGTCTCTGTCTCTCTGTCTCCGTCTCTCTCTGTCTCTGTCTCTGTCTATCTCTCTCTTTCTGTCTCTGTTTCTGTCTCTGCCTCTATCTCTCTACTGCCTGTACCTCTAACTCTCTCCCTCTGTCTCTCTCTGTCTCTGTCTGTTAACTGTCTCTGTCTCTCTAATATCTTTTTGTTTGTCTCTCCCTTGCGACAGTCTCCATCTCTCCAGTATCTTGTTGTGTCTGTCTCCTCGTGCCTGTCTCTCTGTCTCCTTGTGTCTGTCTCTCTGTCTCCTTGTGTCTGTCTCTCTGTCTCCTTGTGCCGTTCTCTCTATCACCTCGTCCCTATCTCTGTGTCTCCCTGTCTCTATCTCTCTGTCTCCTTTCGGATGTCTGTTTGCCTCCTTCTGGGTGTCTGTGTGTCTCCTTTTGGGTGTCTCTCTCTGTCTCCTTCTGGGTGTCTATCTGTCCCCTTTTGGGTGTCTTTGTGTCTCCTTTTGGGTGTCTCTATCTGTTTCCTTCTTGGTGTCTCTATCTGTCTCCTTTCGGATGTCTCTATCTGTCTCCTTCTGAGTGTCTCTA
>CAJFCY010000453.1:0-14507 GCA_904066265.1 Eimeria zaria
TATATATATATATATATCTGATGCACACAAAAGCACTCTAGATACCCTTGCATAAGTCGAAAGACTCAAAAATACCAAACAGAGCACTCGTAATGGGTGGATCCCAGTTCAGAATAGCCACTGCTCTTTACAGAAGAGCAAATGCTGCCCTTGAGTGAATGCTAGACCTAGATAGGCTGGTTCAGAAGCAGTCAGCGATTCAGGATTGTGTGCGGTCCACAGGCTGCTCCTTGTGCTTGCTGCTACAAGGTGTAGCTCCTGCGGTTGCTCATGTTTCTACTGCAGCAGGCTTTCAGACGCTGCCGCATCGGCGCTCTAGAGATTTGCTTTGAGGGTAGAACGACGTTCCCTACGTAAGTAGTGACTACCTACTGATCCCGACGGTGCGGAAAACCTGTCTCGATGATGCGCAGCATCACAATGTGGTGGCAGAGAGCACTGCAGCTGCGGGCCACTGCTTGGCCGCAGAACCCACAAATGCTTCATGCTCCTCTCTGTGTACGCGAGTAACCGCTTTTGCAGCCGGCAGACAGCCGGTGGCCGCGATAATCAAGCAAAGACTACGGGAAAAAATGCCGGCAAGGCACTTTAACGACCGCGCAACTTGCAACTGCAACATTCGCATGGTTCCCTTTACTATCGTGTAAAACTTACAAAAGCACCGCATGTGCTGCATAAGCAGGGAAGTATACGCCTTCCAGATACCCATACACTTCTACGGCATATAACTTCCTTGATAAGCATGCATTTTGCGTGTCCATAGGTCTATGCAGGTACGCATTAGACGCACTTTGCACAACTCACTCCAGAGTCACTGGTAACTCTTTTGGCGTGCACCATTTTACAGTGCTCCCCCGCTTCAAGTGCCGGGCTGAGCACGCTTGCCTACAATTCAACATGGCTCCACGTCTGACTTCTGCCTGTCCCGTACGTAGAAGCATCCCAGCTGGTTTCAAGGTGTCATTAAAGTCAGTCATTACCCCTAAGGGATATTATGTAATTTGGGCTCTATAAGGTGGGCAAACAACGGGGTGAGGACGCCTACAGCCTGCCTGCCACTGTAGATGCTCACTCCCTTGACTTTGGACAAACGAAGCAGAGCCTAACTAAGCTAGTTTTCACATAAACTAAACGAGGCCATGTGGGATGTTCCATTCTTTCGAGTAAATAGCGCTGCCCAAGTCAGGCAAAGAAATGTCAACGCAGATACGCATTTAAGATTCACTGGCGCCGGCCAACGGAACACCAGCATGCTTCCGCTGGTTCCGTTGACGAATTGCCGATGCTGCTATGCTTGAGGAAAAAGTACGTGCATGCACGCACTTAATTGTATAAATACAATTCTAAAGCGGCATTTACTTCAGCTGGAATTTGGTTTGTGACCGACACCTGACGACTTGACGACGACCTGGGCAGAAGGGCGGCCCGAGGAGCTTCCTGTTGCTTCAATGCGTTTCAGCACCTCCATGGAGTCGTCTGTCACGCTTCCAAACACAACGTGACGGTTGTCTAGCCAAGGCGTGGCAACAGTCGTCACGAAAAATTGAGAACTGTTGGTGTTCGGCCCTGCAACAGCAGAACACAGAATACTATCCATCGCATCCCCCCACCACCCCAAGAGAATGCAGCAATCCTCAAAGCACTGCTCACTGCATGCAGCAACAGTCCCTACAATCTGCCTACGCAGTATTCACATAAAGCAAGGAATATTACGGTTGTGCGGAGTTATGCCCCACTACACTACACCCCAGGTTGCAATTCGTTGCGCCTTTGTAAAATATATCTTAGCTCATTCGGTGAAACCTTGCGCTGCATTTGGCGAACATATTCTATCGGCAAATATTACTCGTCAAGCCTGCCAGAGCAAGCGGACGAACGCTTACCAGCATTTGCCATAGAGAGAATGCCAGGGCCGATATGCTTCAGATCGAAGTTCTCATCGTTGAAAGACGGCACGGGTGACGTGTCTGCATCTGGCAAAACGTTCCTTTGCACATCTCCTCCCTGCGTATAGGAAAACTCATGCACGCTTAGGTTCAAAACAACAGCTCTGCCCACATATGAAGCGAGTAGACGACTACTATCAGTGCAACACTCGGGCAACAGCAACTTACCTGAACCATGAAATCGGGAATAATTCGGTGAAACGACGTCCCCTTGTATCTTGGGAGGAGTCCTGTTACAGAAAAGGCAAAACGCATGCAGCTCAGCCTCTCATCTACCTAAAGGGAACCATTAGTAACTGCGTCTACTAATAGGCACCACATGATAGCGCACATAGCACATACACACATGCAAACAATAGCACTGAAACGCAAGAACGAACTCCCTCCCACCCGCAAGGCAAGCACTGCACGTGGCACCCTACCGACGAAATTCTCTACAGTCTTGGGCACGACGTCCGGTCTCAACTTGAAATTCAGAAACCCGATATGTTCACCATTAATAGCAATCTCCATGTAAGCCTCCTGTACATGACACAGCTCAGATGCGCCTCTAGAGTCAACTAAGACAGAAGGTGAGCACAAAGGAAATATAAGCGGGGGTGACGCACCTTCACAGGGTCTGCTGCAGCCCTTAGGGAGGCTGCCACGGCCAATAATGCCGCAACGAAAACATGCTGCATTGCAAAGCACACACAGAATAGGGAATCACGGAGTCGGTGGCGCTCTGGAGAACAAAATCCTAGTTAGCCGACATCACGAGAAGCACGGTGCTTCCACGTCGACCGATGTTGCCCTGGCCGTTCCAACAGTGCGCAACAACGGACACGGTTGCAACACATATATAAAAGTTGAAGAGCACCAAAATTAGTAAGCGGAGAAAACGGAGGAACGGATTTTCTATGAACACTCTTGTTCGGGCTCAAATGCGTCTTAAACAGTGGGGTGTAAGCAGCCCACACACCGACAGGGGGTGGCGGACTTCCAACTCACGGCTGCTCTCCTCATATTTCCACAAAGAAATAGACAAAAACAGGAAGAGAGATAGATATAAACTAAATCAACAAAAGTGACGAGTGCAACAGGTTGTAGACAACTGTGGCAAACAGTTGGCGTCAGACGGGAGGGATGCGCCTGGCGGTGGCGTGCGCAGCCGATGAGTAGCACTGGCGAAACGGTAACGTGGAGCAGGAAGGCCATGCAAATCAAATTAAATTATCGAAATTATTGAGCATCGTCTAATCTTTTTTTCCTTTTCTCCACACAAACTATTTCCCTATTTCCATCACACTTCGCCCGCTTGTGCAGTCGTCAACCAGGGCCGCCGTGGGGTGGTTAGCGGAGGTACCGAAGTATACAAAAACTGACCGCTCCTTAATTTACCAAAAGCCGGACTATGAGTCGAACGATGTTTTCAATAATGCAACACTGTCCTTCAGCTAAGGTTATATGCTGCTGAGTTGCAATGGTTCCTGCCCCCAACGCACGACAGCCAGCCCCAACCGGTCAAGTGGTGAGCCGTTCTCTTGTGCACGATGTAACGTGCTAAGTATGCTGTTTTGCCTCCAGTGTCTCCACTTTTGTGTAGTAATGTGATTTAGGTGAAAACCCTTGTGAAAACCCTGGCTCTGGAAAGTCCTGCCCTCCGCGCCTGCCGGCATTCGATTTGGCAATGGAGCCTCAGGGAGGCAGCACCCCTTTCTTGTTTTTCCTGACTGCTGCATTCACTTAGCTGGAGGACGCTGAACAAGGGAATGACTCTAGAAGCGTCGCAGCGGGCCAGACACGCGATAGGGGAACAGTTGCCTGGCCTGCTATAGGTGGTAGCCTCATCAGCAACGGTGAAGGGGATCGCAACGACAGCAGCGACAGCAAAGTATCAACAGCATGCTCTTTCGCTCTGGTTTTCGCCATGGAGCAGCGGTACAGGCTGCTGGGCTGCTGCTTGCTTTGCTCGTGCTGCTACCGCTGCTGCCCGTTGCAGTCCTCCTGCTAACGAGGGAGCAGCGCCAGCTAAACGAGCACCAGCAGCAGCAGCAGCAGCACGGAGTAGATCTGGCGGCTGCGGGTGTTCGGCCACTGGAGGTACCTTTGCCTATACACCCCCTGCAAAGCCAGCCGCCGCAGGCGGGTTCAGCTGAAGCAGAGGCTCTGCCTGTGTTAATAGCTGGGCAGCAGGTGCAAGAAGAGCACCGGGAACTGCACCAGCCAGACAAGCAACCACGGAAAAACTATGGCCATCCATTATGGCACCTTTTGAAGGTAGAAGCAAATTCTGAAACAGAGGCGCCTCTACAGCAGCAGCAGCAGCAGCAGCAGCAGCAACAACGGAAGCAGCGAGAGGAGCAGCCGAATGGATGGATTCCCCAAGGTATTTTAGGGGACATGCCAGATGACTCCGTACCTCGTGGAGTCCCTGTGTCGGTTTCTACACCTGCTTCTCCTGCTACTACGCCACCTGCTGCTTCACCTCCTGCTGTGGCTACTGCCTTGTCGTCGATACTGACACCTGAGTACCACACAGGTGTCATGCCGCTGGCTTTAGCCCCCACTCCTCCAGCCGCTACTGCTGCTGCTGGCGCACGGGGAGTTGCAGGAGAGACTACAGTAGCCGCTTCTCCAGCTGCGGAAGCTGCGGCTATAACGGCAACCCCCCGTCCCTTTATGCACCAGCAACTGCAGCAGCAGCAACAGCTGCTGCTGCAGCAGCAGCAACTGCTGCAGCGGCAGCAGCATTGGACAGGCGCTGCCACTACTCCTCTGCATACGGGGACAGCAGTATCGCCACTACCTTCAACTCAACAAGTGTATCTTCACCGGACTGCTGCAGCACCGCTTGTACTGTCGCCATTTGGTGGCTCGGCTGCCTCTCCAGCACGACAGCAGCAACAGCCGTTGTACTCACAGCAGCAACAGCCGCTGCCGTACGTTTTGCTTCCTTCTGGTGCTGCCACAGTTGCAGCTGCGACGCCGACAGCCCCACCGCTGATTGGCCTAGAACCCAAGCAGCAAGGTAGCAGTGGTCATCGTCATATTGGTGTGCAGCATCAGAATGAGCTGCATCGACATATGCGGCAGCAGCCGCAACAGCAGCAAGGCGAGCAACGTCACCGAGAGAGCAAGGACACTGCTGCTGTTGAGGCAGCTAGTTCACAGGGGTCGGATTCATCAGCAGCCACATCAAGCAAATCGGCAGTGGGAACAGTGCCAGTACCTGCAGAGGTGAATGAGCCGCTGGTTCTGTCTGGGCTTGTAGAGGAGGACAACAAGCAGATGGAAGGTGAGAAAACTGATGTTTCCGACGTAGAGACAGGTGCATTAGCCCTCGAGGATGAGCAAGATAATGGCAGGTCTGCCATTGCACCCAGCTGGGAGCCTCGCATAGCTTCAGCGGGCGCACCAGACAGCGCAGCACTAGTGGCAACACCAGCAGCAACCGTCGTCCCCGCTCTCAGGCAAGACACCAGGTGGGTGGCGACAACGGTGGGTGGAGGTGCGGATTTGCCTGAGGCGGAGCTGGAAGAGACGACGGCGCCAGAAGGCTTGAAGGAAGTTGGTGGTAGAGCTTTCAATAATAGCATGCATCTCCGGGACGAAGAGGAGGACGATGAGAGGATGTCTGGGATATATGGAAACCCGGAGGAAGCGGGCGAGGCTGAGGAAGTACGGGACTTGGAAGCCGAGACGGATGTGCTGAACGCAGCAGCCATTCTTGAGAAGGCAGCGGAAGGACTACAAGCAGAAACAGAAGGGGAAGCGCAAGACACAGCAGAGGAATCGGCGGGACTGGAATTACAAGCAGGCGTTGGCTACGAAGGGAATAGAGAAAATGATGGTGCGGACAGCGATGAAGATGAAGATATCAGTGCAGAAGATGAAGAAGACGAGCTGCGCCAACTGCTTCTTGGCAACAGCAGCAGCACTGTAGACAGGCATTCACACCAAGTGCACTGGCTCGATGACGATATCTCAATCCTCGAAGCAGGCCTGCAGCGCGTCGATGCAGCCGCGGCTAAAAGGCCACTACTTGGTGATCACCAGTGGGAACATAAGCAACAACAGCAGCAACAACAGCAGCAACAGCAGCAGGAGGTCAACCTAACGATGGCAGGATCAGGAGGCAGTCTGCGGATGGTGCTCAATTCTGAAGTGCTGAGTGCGTCTGGTATTGCCCCCCCGCTTGCTGCTTCATCTTCGGACGCAGAGCCTGCTGCTGGTGGAGGCCCTATTGCTGCGGCAGTTCCAGGCCCTTCACACTCTCACAGTCCCTTAGTAGATGCTTCCAAAGTTCTAACAGGTCAAGATATCGGCACGCGGGTGTTACTACACCCTACTGGGGATCCTGGATTGATGGTGCTGCAGCAGCCGTTGCAACAGCACCTGCAGCAACCGACGCAACAACAGGTATTACAACCGCTGCAGCAGCCGCTGCAGCACCCACTGCAGCACCCACTGCAGCAGCCGCTGCATCCGCTGCCTCAGACTCTGCAGCAGACGATGCAGCAACCACTGCAACAGCAAATGGGGGACGGCAGCCCTTTGCTGACTCCACAGGAGTTGATCAAACAGCAGCAACTGCAGCTGCAACAGCAACAGGCAATGGTGCAGCAGCTGCAGCAGCAAGTGGCAATGCAGCAAGACCTGCTGCTGCGGGCTCAAGAACAGCAACTACAGCAAACGCAGCACCAGCGCATGCAGCAACAGCAGCAACAGCTCCTCCATATGCAGCTAGCCCATGTGAGCGAGAAGCAACAGGTGCAGGGAGCCTTGCTGCAGCATCATCTCCACCAGCTGCAGCAGCAGCAGCTCCACCAACAGAAACTCCAGCAGCTGCAGCACCAGCAGCAAGGGCAGCCTTTACAGTCACAAACGCAGGTGCTATAGGCCACACCACCTTTATATTGGTCAGGGTCTTGGCGTATCATCTGCTGCAAGAGCAGCAGGAATAGCAACAACAATTGCTGCTGTAGACGTAGCAGCGGCAGCCCGGCAGGTTCTTGCTGCTTTGTCTAAGCTGTACATACCACAGCTACTTTAGCCAATAACCCCACTAGATGTAGCATAAATTCTAAACGCTCGAAGGTTGCAGGTCGATGAATAGAAGTAGCACGGGCCTCAGCTGCGGTAGACATTTATCTAGTAGCGCGTGCCAGAGTATCTGCAGACACATTTGCAGCGCGTTTGCTGTAAACAGGCACATCTGCCTCATAGGACTATGTTGCAAAGACAGTTCATTTACGAACGCGCAGGGACCAGTTGTACGTACATACTGGAAAAGTGCTGCCGCAAACGCCAATGTGCCATCGCAGCAGCATTGAAGATAATGACAGCCGTTGCACCGCAGGCAACAACAGCAGCAACTGTCACTGGTTAGTTTGGAGTTAACGGGTAAAACAGGCAATTCAATGGATTGCAGTTGTCCGAGTGTTCGGCGGGCACAGGAATGGAGCATGAGGTGGACGGCAATAAGGGATAGAGTTGAACACAGAAGTGCTCGTCCAGCGTATAAACATTGTTCATACTGTTTTGCGAGGCCTAATCCTGCCGGCATTGTTTACTATTAACTGCTTAGTGAATATTCCCGTGTTTCAGTGAGCATCGCCTCCCCTTTAAATTAGGGCCAACAGTCCGTTGCTTTAGGGGTTTGCACAAGGCAAGCAGAAAGTACGTTCGCCATTTTTAAGCGACGAAACTGCAAATAAGAGGAGCTCATCCGGAAGGCAGCATTTGCTGCACTCGCAACTGTCTTCCCTACAAACGCCAGCAGCTTGCGCACCTATGTAGAATACCTCGTGTGCGTATAGCCCAAGGGTGCCTGCCTTTTCTTGGGCTGGCCAGCCTATATTACGCTAGGCTGCACCGGTTGCGTCTGAAGCAGCATCCTCTAGTAGCCGCTATTAACTTCCTCAAAGACCCGACAGTAAGTTTCCTCTTCACCCAGTCGCTGCTGCAACTGCCGTTCACTTCCATTGCTGGGGCAGCACCAAGGGGGAGCTGCTTCCGCAGCAACAGCAGGAGCTGGTGGGCCGACAGCAAGTCTCCCGGCTTATACGCCCAGGTAGCCATCACAGCACAGACAGCGGACCCAAGCAGCTCGAGGAAAGTGAAGATATAGACTTTCTGAGCTGCTGCCATTGCTGCTGCAGCAGAACCATCTGTAGCAGAGACGGCGGTAAGAGAGATTGGCTGCAAGGCTTCCGCCGCCAGTTCCAGCAACTGTATGAAAAACACCAGAGCCTTTAGACATGTAAATTTCCAACCTGAGGTGTACACACAGACCAGCACGAGCCATGCACGGCAGTGCAGTCCCTCTTGGACTCGTGACACCTGTCACAACAACAGAACCTCAACAGTATGCACCATACATGCAAGAAACCAGATTTTAGGCCGTAGATTGGAAACAGGAATCACGGGGCTGCAAGCGCTAAGCTGCCAACTTATTTCATTCTGACCTATGTTAAATGGTTTTAGCAGAGGTCTTGTGGCAACGAAAACGACGGCAAGGCCCCACATAGCAATAACCAGTGAGAAGAAGCAGCAGATCTGCAGTAGCCGCTGCAGCACATGTTGGTGGCTCGCTCCGCCTCCCATTACCGTACTGGCATCCGTATGAACACCAGCTGCCGCAGCAGCCTTCTCTCCCTCGTTCCCCAGATGCATTAAAGTTGACAACAAATAACATAGCAGCACTCGCAGCAGCTTTAGCACCGTAAAGGGAAGTAAGCAGCGATAGCTCATTCGCAGGTCCCACTGAACAAACGCACTCATACAATTGATTCTTTTGCAAGCACACGGGCGAGGAACACCAAGAGGGAAAAAATCAAGATAAAAAATGCAACAGCAGCATCCACGACAGTGACAGCGACTGTCGTAGCAGTAGTTACAGGACAAGCGAAACCGTCACCAGCAAGAGCAGCACAATGCAGAAGTTATCTCACCGCCGAGAAGGCCCTGGCCTTCGTTCTCCAAGCGAGGCAGCACAACGGCGGTACGAACCAAATTCTTCTGTCCTTATCGCTTGTCTCATTGACCTTCTGCTCGTGTGTGGAGGCACCGTCTGCAGCGGAGGTAGGGTTTCTCTTTTGCTGAAGACTAAGACATGCTATGTTTTGATGAATATCCATTGAAGTAGCATCGGCCCCCCGTTCTTTTCCACCAAACAACACGGCTGGAGAGGACCCGTGAGATGTTAAAGCTGTGCTGCAAGTACTTCCAGGTACTGCTGCTCCCGACCCGGACGGCCCCGCTTCAGTAGCGCCCATCCGCAAGACGCGCCGCGCCTGCTGCTGCTGCGGTGGTCCCTTTTGCGAGAGCTTATGCCGCTGCTGTCTAGCATCAGCAACGAAAGTTGAAAACGCTGGAGAGGGGCTCTTAACCACGTGCTGGGTGTTTGTGCTGCAGGCTTCTACAGCAGAAGTGGCAGCATCTATGGCACCAGCAACTGATCCTCCATCCGTCGCATTAAGAACCTTGTCGCTGCGCGTGGCTTTCGCCTTTTCCGAGCCCCCCTGCTGATGCTGGAGGCGATGTTCGGGCACCTTGGAGGCGTTCGCACTACAACAATCCCGAAAAGAAGAAGCCGAAGAAGCAGCAGAAACAGCAGGAGGAGCAGCAGGAGAAACACGGCAAGCAGGCAAAAGTGCCTCTACTTTGAATGGCGATCTATCTACTTCAATTCCTCGTGCTGCGGCCACCACTGTAGGAGGAAAAGATGGCATGGTGCTGCGGCGGTGGGAGAGGGACCCAAACCTGAATCGCCGCCTGTGGAGCCTCTCCCTGCAGCGACGCCAAGTAGATCGAGTCCTCTGCAACTCAATAGACTCTATGGGACTGCTGCGGCTGCTGCTGCCGTTGTTTCGGAGGCGGCTGCTGCTGTGGCTGATGCATCCGGGACCCGAATGTCGGTTGCCCCCACTGCAACCGGAGCAGCTTTCGGTTTTGTTCAAGCCTTGCCTGCTCATGTTGCTAAAGCAGAAGACCCTCCTGGCCCTTGTCCACCGGATGCATTTTCGATGGCCAATTTCTCCTGCACCTGCGCAAAAACACCTGGGCGTGTGAACGCCTTCTAGGGGCTCCGGGGCGTTGCTGCCAGCGGCGCCATACGCGACGGCATGAACTGCTGATGGAGATGGCATGATAGGCTCCGCAGCAGCTTCTGACTTTCCAGGACCCCATTCGCTTGCTATTTGTTGTGGTTCGGGTATATTTGCGTCTTCTTGCGAAGCGGATGATGCGGCATCACTACAAAAACCCGGAGCTGTTCGACGTGCCCCTCGCCTCATCCCAGTAAGGATCAACTGTTGTTCTGCTTTCACCGCCGGCGCTTTTTCCTGTGATGCAGCCATTCGTGCTGCTGCTGCTGCTGTTGGCTGCTCTACGGCTGGAAACCCACACAGCACATTCGGGGCAGAAAGACCACGGCGATAAGATCTTGCTGCACTGAGTTTTATGTGTGATGCCCCCTCGACTCTGTGGCTATTGCTGTTGCTGCTGCTTCTGCTGTTGTTACTGTTGCAGTTGCTATGCGACTGGCTAGGGCGCCGGGCAGTCACAAGTCTTGACTGGAACATAGCCGCTTTCTCGAGCATTTCTCCGTTGGTTTGTGTGCATTTCTGTTCCGGCAGCACAAAAGGAGGGAATTCCTTCCCGTCCCTCTTTCCACCCCAATTGACGCCCGTCGAAATGAAGACCTGCTTCGCATCGTCAAGAGCTTTGCCGTTGTTTTCAGGTGGCGGCAGAGAACTGTGCTGCTGTATTAGAAGCAGTGTTGTTTCCGGGCCACCCATTAGGTGAAGCATTAGTAACATGAAACAATGCAAGCAGCATACTTCCCATGCCGAGCGGAGCTGGGACAGCAACAAACCCACACGGGGCTCCAAGAGGGAGAGCCTGAACTGGCAAAAGCCACATTTGCAGCAACAATGGGGCAGAAACGAAGAGGCACCAAGGGCAAATACTAAAAACGATGTCTCTGTGTTTTCCGTGCAGCATGATCGCAACCTTTTTATATACTAGCTGCAGCTGCTGCTTCATCCGCTCCGCAGTTTCGTCTGCCTCTGGCGTTGAGGCTTCGACTTCTGTTGCTATCCTTGCTGGGGTGTCTCACCAAGCGATTGCTCCAGAGAGAGGGAAGAAGGAATAGACAAGGCTCATGTAGAGCGCAGCTGGGGGGCTGAAACAGCGGCGCTCAATCTGTCGTAATTGTGTGGCTACTAAGGAAAACCGCCGTTGGTGCGCCACCCACAGCAGCAGCAACAATAAGCAGATGACAGTCGAGGAGGACCTGGAAATAAGAAAAGCAGCAGGTGTTTCTATCAGCTGAATTTGCAGCAGTGTGTTACTATGTATCTGGATAAGCATGCGCCAAAGTATGTATAAGTCGTGGTGGGAATGTGTGTTTGCGTGTCTCGTGGGAATGCACATGACGCAGGCCCAAGCACGGCAATGCACCACCATATGCGCTTCGATGAGAGTGCATGCAGCCACATGACGCATCGTCGTGTGCACAGGAATGCGTGACTTTATTTACTCAACACATTCATCTGAAGATAAGCGGCACCCAGCGCGCCTCGGCCTTCTACAACAGAAAGCGTATTCAGCTATCTGTTCCAGCTTGAAAGCACACGAGGCTGCCTAGCCTACACTGGCGGATGCAGCGTCACTCGCATTGTAGTAGGGAAGGCCATACCATATCCACTTGGGGACTTCGGCTACTGGCATTGGATCTGCAACGTGGACATTCCCGTAGAACGACAGAGGCTCCTGCACGCCCAACTGCGTTCCTCGGGTGTTGGCACTCCCTTCTGCAATCGGTGTGCGATGTGCTGCAACTGCAGCGCTTGGGTCTGACTCCGTGGGATGCGAGCGTCTAGGGCTCCAAAGTGGCATCTCGGAATTAGCGGCGTACGCATCAGCGGCCACCAGGGAACCCATGTGGCGATTTGGTTCTGCCTCTTGATGGAGGTGTAAGTCCCTGGAAGCCTTGAAGAAGCTTCGAGGGGTCTGCTGTTGCTCTGCAGTAACAAAAACTGGGGCAGGGCCCCAAGGTAGAAGAAGGAAAGACAGCAGCAAGGAAGCAGTCCTCATGGCTTGCCTTCTCCCAGAGCTTTCCACTGGTAGTCTATAGGTGAGGATCGTCTCAGGGTGGGTCTACAGACAGTAAACGATTTCTTAAAGGGGGCTTCGGCATGAGTAAGACCACAAGCGTACCCACGAGCTTGCACAACACCGAACCCCTGTGACGATCAAACGATAGCAAGGTCAGTGTTAATACCGGTGGTGAATACGCCTGCCACGCCTTCACGTCAAAGGGGATAAATAACAGAACACGGAAGATAATGAATGCAAAAGGTGAGGCGCTGTGTTCACTTGACCGGCCACGAACTTCCAACGGAAATGCCCAGACAAGTCAAGCGGCGCGGTGGCAGGGCGAGCAGCCCCTCTCCTCCCAATAGTGACGGTCACTCGTCATCGGGAGCAGTTTTTGGGTAAGCATATGTCAGTTTAATCGAACAGAATAAACATTTAAACCTCTTTTTTACAAATAATTTGGCTGAGCATGGTGGTGACCCTGGAAGAATCTCTACGGCTCCAGCCGCCACAGCCGTCGGCCGGACCGCGTTTGCGGGAGGATAAAACAGCTGTCTCGCAGCGAATCTGAGGAACCTCCTAGCAAAACTGGGCGAACTCAAAAATGTTCTACTAGACAGAGAGGATGTTGGAGGACGAAAGTATTGTATACTGCGCGTTCTATGAATGTCTCGCAGTCGGCGCTGCGTTCACAGAGCCCCTTGGTGTTACTCCGCAGCGACAGGGAACCAACGGAACGCTCTCCTACACTATTGAAATAACTACTATTTTGACTTTAATTTTGCGCAGGTAGTTGAAAGGGGGACAAATTACGCTAAAATACGGTCACAGGCGCCACAGTGACTGCTGCCAGCTCGTACACACGGCAAAGCGGAAAGGATGTTGTGTGGGGTGGGCAGAAACTTCTTCAGAAGCTATGGAACCGTGAATTTTGCCACTGCTTTTTGTTATTCAAACTAGGTGTTTGAATGTATACTTCATTGGCATGATGGCTGCAGAGGTAGCCACTCCGCCCCCCAAGAGGACTCGTAGGAACGACCCCGAAAGCGAATTATTTGCGTAGCCTTTCAGAGAGAGACCTGGAAGACCGTTCAACGTATGCCCCTTGCATTTATGCATTGTATCTGTAAAGCAATTAAGGGACTGCGCCTAAGCGTCGATTCTCTGCACCTCGCAGTGCCTGCGCAAAAACGGCTTGTGTAGCATGCTTTCCGGGAGTCGAGGCGTGCACTCCGTGCACGGCACAACAGTTGAGACATTGAGACGCGCGCTAGACGTGTACACAGACTGGTGCATAGACTACCTACCAACGCAGAAAGATGTGTTAAACAATTGCCTATTGAGTTAATACATGCAGCAAAAACGGGGCATGGATGTGCCTAGATATGGGGCTGCCGTGCAGCACGAGTTGCAGCCAGATGCGCTGCAACATATGCCGGGCTGACCTAACTCCCCGTGCTTAAACAGACGATCGGCACCGCTATGGTTGCCTAAGGTCTGGGGAAGGAGGTTAGCTGCTTTTAAGAACTCTTTTCTTATAAGTATTTGGCCTTTTCGCAGCTCACGAAAGTCCTTTGATAAGATCAAGGACTCTCGTTACACTTGGTAGCACCGCATGGTTGTCCGCGAAGGGTGTGCAGGTGCGCACACTGATCCCCACCGCTGTTGCCTAGCAGTTCAAGGGGTAGCAGCAACTTGTAGAAGAAAGGAAAAAATATGTAAAAAGAGAAAAAAAACAAGCAAGAATTTTGCTCACTCGTTGTTTTAAGCATATCCCTTTTCTCGTCACAGTTATTGTAGCATGCCTTCCGTGCAGTTAAGCTTGGAGGGCCAACAGTTGAGACGTTGAGCCTTGGGTTTTACGTGTGCACTGCCTTGTGGGTTGTCTACCTACCAACGGAGAAGGCTGTATTAAGCAATTGCCTATTGAGTTAATACATGCAGCACAAGGGGGCTTGGATGTGCGCAGAGTAGTTGGGGCTGCCGCAGCACGTGTGCACGTGTGCACGTGTTGCGTGTTGCACCGCGAGGTGCGCAGCACCATAGGCCGAACTCCCCGTTCCTAGGCAGCCGAGCGGCAGCGCTATGGTTGCCTAAGCTCAGGGAGAGGAGGTCAGCTGCTATTTACAAACTCTTTCTTATACGTTATTGGCTTTTCGCAGCTCACGATAGTCCTTCGATAAGATCAAGGACTCTCGTTACAGTTATGGAGATAGATCACGGTCTGCCCTCGTGTGAGGAGGCTACAGATGAACGCAGGTGCAGCAGAGCAGAAATGAACCAAATTTCTGCATCACGTTCAGAGGAAAGTTCATTTCCAACAAAAACACTTCATGAAGAATGCCTCTGGCTCTGCCGGCCATCCAAATACGATGGACGCCGCGATGTAGATGCAGTGGAGGAGTTCCTAGCTTCCCTGGACTGGTACCTGCGTCTTCAAAACGCACCTGAAGAAGTACAACTGGTATTGGCATC
>CAJFCY010000454.1:0-14455 GCA_904066265.1 Eimeria zaria
CTGCTGCTGCTGCTGCTGCTGTTGTTGCTGCTGCTGCGGTGTGGTCAATAAGATCTAGCAAGGCAGCTCGTATTTGTCTGTTGCTGCTGCTGCCTTCAGGTGCTGCTGCGTCGCCCTGCAGCCTATCCAGCAGCAACACCTGCAGCACATCTGCAACGCCGCCACCTGAGTTGATGCTGTGTCTAGTGCGACCTCCCCAAGCATTTGCGACTTGCTTGAACACACACACTCTGCTGCTGCTGCTCTTGTTGCTGTTGTTGCTGCTCATTTGAACGGAGGGCGCTGTGGAGTGCTCCTGCACACTGGCATATGCCCTAGCAGCAAGTGCAGCACGGGGAACAGCAACAGCTGCAGCAGTAGCAGCAAGTCCTTCCACGAAAGTGATGGTGGCAGCCATATACAGGCCGTCTCTAAGTGCCCTAGCAGCAGCAGCAGCAAAACGGAATTTTTCCTGCATCTGTTGCCCCTGCTGCGGAGGGAACAGTGGCTGCTGGCTGTGTACGTGCTGCTGCTGCTGCTCCGGATGCTGTTGCTCCTGATGCAGCTTGTCTAGCTGCAGGTCAGCGCCGCAGGATTCAAGCAACAGGGGCAGCAGGAGAGGACGGGTTAAGGCAAGAGAGGAGCGCAGCAGTAGCTGCAGCAGCAGCACATCGAGACCCGCAGCAACAATCCACTCAAGGCGAGGCCGGCCTGGCGGCAGCAGCAGTAGCAGCTGCTGCAGCACGTCCATCCATGCTGCATCACACGACCACAGAAACAGCCACGGCAACCTTTTAACACGGTAACAGCAGCTTTGGAATCAACAGCAGCAGAAACAACAGCATGGCAGCAGTCGCAGCGAGAGAGGCGGCAGCAGCAATGCCGCAGCAGCACGGATCCAGCAGCAACAATCGGCACAGTATCAACACCAACAGGCGCAGCAGCAGATACAAAGAAACTATGGCACCCTCAACAACGACTTAAGCCGCATGAAATCCAGCAATAGCAGATCCACTAAAAGTAGCAGCAAATGCAGCAGAAACAGAGCGTCTTATCAATAGCAAAGAAGCAGCTGTAGCAGCAGGAGTAGCAGCAACAGTAGAAGCAGCAGCAGCGGCAAGCACTGCGAAGTGTACCATCTTGGCGGTCTGTAAGGGGGCGAGAGATTAGCTGTGGGCTGATGGCGTTGATAGGGGGAAATGCGTTGTCTTTGGGGGCCTCAAGCAACAAAGTCTTTAATGCATCCTCCTGCAGCAGCAATTGCTGCTGCTGCTGCTGCTGCTGAAAGTATTCAGCAGGAAACAGGTGCGTCGCTGCTGCCAGCAGCTCATGCCCAGCGCGCAGCAGCTGTTCATCAGACAGAGGACTCCACGCAGCGGGCTTGTTAATGTTGTTGCTGCTGCTGCTGCAGCACAGCAAGGCTGCAACGTCTCCAGCAGCAGCTATGAGCCCCGATAGAAGAGGCATCACTTGGGGGTGAACCAGCATCACGTGCTGCCGCAGCGCAGCAGCAAGGACGGGTGAGAGGAAGTCACGCGGCGAAGAGGTAGGAATGAGGCACCGGCAGCGGCGGTAGGCACTGCGGAGTTGCTGCTGCAGCAGCTGTACCTGCTGCTCCTGCTGCTGGCTGGTGCTGCTGCTGTGCCGCAACAGCGCGACGGCGTGCCGCGCCAACTGGCCCGCTGCAGCATCGGCGGAGTCTGAAAGGTCCAACGAATCCGTGAGAGGCTCCAGCAAGGCCTACGCAGCAGCAGAAATATCACCAGCAGTAGCAGCAGCAGAACATCAGAGGCTGACGGGAGCCAGCAAGCACAAAGTGGTAGACGGCAGCAGCAACACATTTCGAAGCAAACACAGCTGCAGCTGCACCAGTAGCAGCAAGAATATAACGGCAGCATAACAGCAGCCAATCAGAAGCAGCACCTAAAGAAGCAGCTGCAGCCAAAGCAACAGAAACAGCACCGCCTTTACCTCCCGCAGTTTATGGAGAATTTTTGTCTGAGCCTCCAGAATCGCCACGGCGAAATCAGGGCCTGCTGCTCCAGCTTCTGCTGTCGCTGCTGTTGTGGCTGCTGCTGCTCTTTCTTTTGCCGCTGTTGCGTGGGCTGCGGCGAAAGTCAGACCCTTGCAGGTGCTGTTGTGCCTCTCTAATGCTGCAGCAAGACTGAGCAACAGGGAGCTTTGCTCCGCTTCATCCTTCTGCGGCTCCTTCTGCTGTTCCTGTTGTTGCTGCTGCTCGTGCAGCAGCAGCAGCAATGAGGGAGGAATGTCCGTGAGGAGATCATGGGGAAGAGATCTGCACAGCTGCTGCACAACATGAGGCTCCAGAGAAACAGAAACGAGGGCCGACCTGAAACAAACAGCAGCAGTAGCAGCAAAAGCTACAACGCCACTCTGCATGCTCCACCAATGCAGCAGCATCCACGCAGGCGAGGCTGCAGCGAGAAGAGAAGCAGTCATGCAGAGGCTGTCTGTCCACAGCAGAGCAGCAACAGCAGCAGGTCAGCAACAGCAGCACAGGCAACAGCAGCGCAGGCAACAGCAGATGCAGCAAGTGAGATCGGGTAAACATGGGGTGCTAAGGCAGTAGCAGCTGCAGAGGCGTACGCGGTGCCTTTGATAAGACAAACATCTGCAGCGCTGCACTGTTGCAGCTTCTTCTCCACCAAGCTCAAGTGATTGTTTGCTGCCGCTGCTGCTGGTGCTTTTGCTGCATCTTCGTCAATGGACGAGGCAAATGGGGGTTGTTGAGGACACTTCTGCGGCTCAGTAATAGCAGCAGCAGCAGCAGCAGCAGCAGCAGCAGCGTCAAAAGCTGAGGAGTGGGCAGCCGCCGCTAGCGGCGATCTGCTGCTGCTTGGCATCTTAGCTGTGGAGATGCATGCACTGAAGGCGCAGCAACAGTACAAGCAGACCTTTCATGCAGCAAAGAGCGGTGCCTGCCTGCAGCAGCGTAGCTGCTCCACGAGCAGCAGCTAGTGCTCCTTATAATCCTGTTTTGCTGCTTGTGACGGACTGGAGCGCGAACTTGTCGCCGCTGCCTATGTTTCTGGTGCTGCATTTCTAGCGTGTGCTGACGCTGCTGGCGGAGGAGCAGCAGGTGGATTGCTGCTGTTGCTGCTGCTGCTGCTGCTGCTGCGCCGACATCCGCTGCTGCTGCGCCGACATCCGCTGCTGCTGCGCCCGTTGCTGCTGCAGCTGCTGCTGGACCCTTTCGTGCGACTGCTGGCCTGCGTGTCTGTGGCGCAGCTGCGGCAGCGTCAGTTGATGCAGCAGGCTGCGGTCTGTGTGCAACAGCAGGAGGCGTATAATGAGTCAAATATAAGCCCCAAGACAGCAGATGGTGGTCACATGCTGCCGTTTCCTTGAGTCGCGGCGAGGCAGCAGTTAGCTTCTGAGAAACACTTTTTTTAGCTGATTTGCCATTTGTTAAATGAAATAAACACCACCTAACCATATAGAGAACAAAGAAGTGCAAACACTAACAACCCCACCACCAGTAACACACACCCCACGCACTCGATCCGTCACAGCTGCAGGAAGCCCCGAAGCTGAAACCTTAAACGGTATATCGTAAATCGTAATTACTCATTATTTTTCTGTAAAATGCTCATTGGAGCTTGTTTCCGATG
Source organism: Eimeria zaria (assembly GCA_904066265.1). Classification (NCBI taxonomy): domain Eukaryota; phylum Apicomplexa; class Conoidasida; order Eucoccidiorida; family Eimeriidae; genus Eimeria; species Eimeria zaria. The sequence continues at coordinate 3,612 of CAJFCY010000454.1, forward strand.
GCCAATCCCAAACCCTAAACCCTAAACCCTAAACCCTTTGCCGCTGCAATCGCGGACGGAGTTTGAGACGAGGCCCCCCTCTTGCTCTCTGTACCCCTTCTTGCAAGGTAGCCAATAAAGTCTGAGACAACTGGTGTTTCAGCAGCTGCTGCTCAAGCTGTACCCGAGGGCGCTGCAGCCACTGCGCTGCACCGTTGCTGCAGTGCTCACTGTTGCTGCAGTAGTTCCTGCTGTTGGTATTGCTACGACAAGCGGGCAAAATGAAGACGGAAGAGCCCCTGTTGGACCGTTCTGGGGTGTACAGGGAGCTGCAGCGCATGCTGTCGTCCGACAGCAGCAGCAGCGTGTTGGAACTGCTTCCAGTGGAGACTCGGGGTGTATGGGCTGCTCTGGGTGCTGCTGCTGCAGCAGCAGCAGCAAAGCAAGCGCGTGCTGGAGAGAGTACTGAGGTACAAGAAGAGATGGCGCTGCAGCGGATGCAGCAGCTGCTGGAGGAAGCAGCATCAGGCGTTCCTGTCTTTCTGGGCGAATCAGGCGAAAGGGACCCCCAGAGTTCATCTCGCTACCTTTTAAACAAAATCATACCCCAAGTGCTTGCATCTAAACCTATACTGCAGCAGAAAGATTTCATTGGTAGGCTTTGACCTGCTAACCCTATCTACCGGCTGGACACACACCCGAACTGCAACAAACAACTACGCTGCTGCTGAGTGCTTGTGGGACCCCTCAGTGCCGGTGCTCCTTCCTCGACTCCTATACTCTCCACAACAACCCGTTAAACCATTTCAGGCATTTTATGTGCTTGAAGGCAGCAGCAGCAGCAGCTGTTGTGGCAACAGTTGTAGGAGCAGCAGTAGTACCAGTAACTTGTACAGACGCCTGTGTGTTTGTTATTTGACTTAGAGGAGACGGAGGTATTGTTGGGTAATACTGAGGGGTGTATAGACGGCAATCGATGCATCAATAAGCAGCAAGTAAGGGTTTGTAGGGCCTCATTCTGTCTTTGTTCTGCTGTCTTGCTGCTCTGTCCCTCTTGCTCAGTATTTGTGTCAGTTGCCTTCTGTATTGTTATACCTGTTGCTTTTGTTTTTGTTATTTTTCTCTGTCACTGTGCATCCTTTGTTTGTCCCTCCTACTCTTAGCTAACTGTCTATTCGTCACTCTGTGCGTCACTCTGTCTCCTTTACTGTCTGATGAATTGCTTTCATATGCCGCAACCCCGTTGATAGCAGGCAACAGCTGCATGCAGTGTGTCTCTGTCCCTGTCTCTGTGCAATTCACTGTCTCCGTCTCCGTGTGTATATTGATGTTTACCCTCTGTCTCTGTGCCTGTCTATCTCTGCCTCTGTCTTTATCTCTCTGTTCCTGTCTCCGCCTCTGCTTCTGTTTTTCGGTTTATATTAGCATGCCCCCTCTGTCTCTGTCTTTCTTTCTATCTCCATCCTCGTTTTTTTGTCTATCTCTGTCTCTGTCTCCGTTTCTGTTTTCAGGTGTATATTGGTATTTACCCAGACCCTTCTACCTCTACAGCCGCTGATTCTGCCTCGTCTTCTCCGCATTCAAGTTCACTGAGTTGCTTAGGGATCCCGTGCGGCTCCTCTATGAATGATACAGTGCGCATGCACTTCTTGCTGCAGCAGCAGCGGCTGCAGCAGCTGCAGCGAAAGATTATGGCTGGCCTCAAGGGGCAGCAGCAAACAGATGCCGATGCAGACGACTCGGAGCAGCAAACTTTCGTGACTCCTACAGTCCGTACATACACCTGAGAAGAGACTACTGCTTATCATTAACCCTATATCATACACCACCTGACTCTTCCTTGGCTTGCGTTGTCCCTTTGTTATCTTCCTCTCACTCTCGGGTTTTCTGTCTCTGGCACCTGCACGTGCACATATATATATTATACATATGTAAATAGCACATATATATATATATATATTAGCATATATACTCTTTAGATAGGAGAATAAGTTCACTGTGAATTTTCTGTCTCCACGGATGTCCAACAGCTTCTGGCAAGGGAAAGGGGAGACGGAAGGAGACAGACAGCAGGACACCCCACAGACAGAAACAAGTAAAGACAAGAACAAACGAACACAGACAAATACAGACATTGACAAAGGCAGACAGAGATATAGACAGACACCTAAACGGCCGCCAGACAAATACAAACAAATGAATGTAGAGACAAACAGAGAGAGATAAAGATACAAAGGTAGAAACAAACAAACGAAGGCTATTGAAGAGACTTGGGGGTGCACCTCCTCGCTCTGTGTCTCCTCCGGGAGCGTACCAACGCCCCCCTAAAAACGCATTGGGGTCCGCATATTGGTAGATGAGCTCATATATATATATATATATATATATGGATGTATATATGAGCATATATATAATAGATGAGCTTATTCTGTTCTTACGTAGATGCATATACACCACGAAGATCGCAATCTCTTCATCACTCTGTTAGTGAGGGGTTAGTGCTGGCTCTAACCCTAAACCCTAAGCCCTAAACGCTTCTGCTACTATTACGGGTGAGGCGGTGTGTACGGGGCCCTTTGCTCCTTTGCTGCTGTGAGTAGCTATTCAATTAGAGTACGCATGCAGCTGTTATAAAGGCTCTTGAATTGCCTGAGGCTTTAGCTTTGTTCAACAGAAACAGCCAGATAGAGCAGAAGGCAAATGTAAAAGGCAAAGACGAAGTCAAACAAAGGGCTAAGGGGACCATACGGTTAAAGGAAACCCCTAAAACAATTAGGTACTGTGGGGGCCCTTAGGCAGTGAGGCTAGGACCCTCCAGGGGCCCCCAAGGCGCTGAGGGCTCGTATGGTTGCAAACAGGAGATGCCGTATTTCGTGCAACAGTGGTAAGGGCAGCAGCAGCTGTTCCTGTTGTTGTTGCTGCTTCTGCTGCAGCTGCAGCTCGTGCTGCAAAACCCCAATCCATTCCTGAAGAGCAGCGAGGAGCGACCCTGTGTGCTGTTTTAGTTTGCTGGCTGGGCGGAAGTCTGAAAGGAAGACATGCAACAGCAGCAGCAGCGCATCGCGCAGCGCGCCCCCCCAGTGCTGCTGCTGCTGCTGCTGCTGCTGCGTTTCTTTGCCTGTATTGTAGAGAGGCTGGGTGTGGACAGCCTGCGGGGAGAGGCGGACCACGAAGAGAAAGACCAAGGCATCATGGAAAGCGCCAGAGTGCTGCAGCAGCAAAACAGCTCGTGCTGCTGCTCGAGGCACTTGCTGTCCCTTTGATTTGCGGGGAGACAACGATACAGAAGAGGCCTCATCCCCTGCCTGCTGCTCCATGAGGTGCACATCCACACGATCGCCTGGTGTTGCTCCTGTGTCTGTTGTTGCTGTTACTGCTGCTGCTGATGCTGTTAGAGAAGCTAAAAAGTGCAGCAAGGCTGCTACTAACTGCAGAGGCAACTCAGGAAGCAGCAGCGGCGTCACGAACTCTTCCAGCGACTCCTTATCACTTCCTCCGAACGATCGCGTCTTCCCATGTGAGGAACCTGCAGCAGTAGCAACAGCAGCAGCAGCAGCAGCAGCAAGAGCAGTGAAATGGGGTTGTCTACGCGTAGAAACATGCATCGAAAAGAAAGAAAGGCTTCACAAGCATCATCTGCGACTCGCTGAATAGCAAAAGCTACTGCTGCACATGGACTTGAAAGTGTGTGGCTGTTGAGCAGCAGCAAGAGATGGGCTGTGTATGGGGAGCAGCTAAAGAGCCGCACCTGCTGCTCCGCTGGAGAATAGAGGGGCAAGGCACCGTCTATCTGTTCCTGCTGTTGCTGCTGCTGCTGCTGCAGCACCCAGGCACTCGAGCTGTGCAGAGAGCAGTAGCATATCGACAGGACTGAGACTCCATCTCATGCGGGAAGAACTCGCAGCAGCAGCCGCGGCCGTCCTGCTGCTGTTGTTGCGCTGCAGCAGCTGCTGTAGACGGGGTCGCAGGGAAGCAGCAAGAGCTCCAATAAGCTGCATCAGGAGGGGGCCATCTACGCGTGGTCCTACGGTGTGCTGCAGCAGCAGCAAGACGCTGCAGAGAAGGCGTGGCGGCAACTTTTGCTGCCGGCCCCTGCTGCTGCTACTGCTGCTGCTTGCGCTAATTGTGGTGCTGCTGCCGCTGCTGCTGAGTGAGTTGCACACGGAATCCACCAGAGCAGCAACAACACCAGCTTCTTGCAATCGAAGGCTTAAGAGGGCCTCTCCTGTCTGCAACAGCAGCATGCCTGAAGCCCCCGAAGTCTCCGTGTTACTCGGTGCCCCCAGCAGTGAAATTTGCTGCCGAGCAGAAATACACCGCTGTAGAAATTGCAGCAGCTGCAAGCACATGAACAGCAACAGCAGAACACCAGCAGCAACGACAATACAATGAACGACGGAGTCCTCCAGCCTATGTGCAGCTATTGCAATAACCGCTGCTGATACTGTTCCCACTGCTACCGCTGCTGCTGGTGAAGTGCACAGAGTGTGAGATTACCAGGCTGAGGAGAGTTTGCTGCAGCGAACAGAGGCGCCACAAGGCGCTGACTGCAGCAACAACTGCACCGAAAGGTAGAGGGGCGGCAGCAGCAGCAGCGGCGGCAAACCCATCCGGTGTGCACGTACAAGCTGCTGACAGCAGCTGTAGTAACAGCAGCACGCGATGCAGCAGCAGATTGCCGCAGCTACGCCCACAGTTAGTAGCACTGAGAAGAGAACCCAAGTCTCCAACACTATCCTCCCGGTGCTGCTGCTGCTGCTGTCGTAGAGACTGAGGTTTCTGCTGGAGCCTCTGGGCACCCAACGTAGCAGCAAAGTTCAGCAGAGACGCAGCGGCAGCGCCGTGAAGAAGGCATTCTAGTGCTGTTACCAGATGGGCTGGGAAAAGCAACGGCTCCTGCGGCTTCCTGCTGTTGGTGCCACTACTGCTGCTGCTGCTGGTGTCGGCGGGGGAAATGAAGCGGGTCCATGCTGCAGCCGTTGCTGCGGTGGGGTGCCCCGCGAACAACAGCAGTAGCAGCTCGCCGAGTGCATGTAGCAAACAGCTGTTCCGGTATTCCTGCCTGTTCTGCTGCAGCAACAGTAATTGCTGCTGCTGTTGCTGCTGCGAGAAATCGTTGTCGAATGCAAAATCAGCATGTTGCTGACGCTGCTGCCAAGTGTTGTTTGTCTCTGCTGCGGCTGATGCAGACGCTGGCAGCTGTACAGACAGCTGAGAGACATCCAAAGGACTGCTGCAACAGCTGCTTGATGGCCGACGCTGCTGCTGCAACTGCTGCTGTCGAGGCTTTGGGGACGGTGAGAAGAGGCCATAGGCTTTGCTGCGGCCTCTTCCTCTGCTGCCTGTAGGGCTAGCAGCGGCAGCAGCAGCAGCTGCTGCTGTTGTTGCTACTGCGCTGTGCCGCCTCGAACTCGGAGGAGTCCGTTGGTGTAGGGAGACAGCACATGCCGCAGCAAGACTGCGGCAGCGCAGCTGCTGCAGCAACAGAGCAGCTGCAGCTGAGAACAGGCCTACGGCCATTCTCGGATCGATTGGTAGCAGTAGGGGCTGCTGGTGCTGCCGTTGCTGTAGCTGCTGTTGCTGTTGCGTATCTTTCGTGACGTACAGTTGCAGGTGTCCATGTGGGAGAGGCGGTAGCAGCGGAGGCAACAGAAAGGGAGGGGCCCCCGAAAGCGGTGGCGGAGATTCTGGGGCCCCCCACGCCTCCAGAGGGGCCCTTGAGGGTTTGAACAGCTTTGCGGAGGAGTCGTAAGACAACCGCAGCAAACACACTGCAAGTGTTGCTGCCTCCCGATTCACCCCGAATGAGCTCGACGCACTGGCACCCACAGGCTGAGACGCACCACAAGCAGCAGCAGCAGTAGTGGTAGTAGTAGGAGTAGAAGTAGTAGTAGTTGCAGCAGGAGTAGCAGCAGTAGTAGCAGCGGCAACAGGCATGAACAACAATCTACGCGCGTCAAGCGGACGCCTACGGCATCTGATATCCAGGATGTTCGGGTGTACGTACACCGCACACATACACACGCACACACCTGGAGGCATAAGACAATAAAAAGCCACAAAGAAGGAGACGTCCACAGATATTCTGCAGCAGCACTCTGAGCGGCTGCAGCAGAAGATGCTTCTGCTTCTGAAAGCCCCTTCTGCTGAGTACCCTGAAGCGTCTGCAGCAAGTCATCATCCAGTTGCTGCTGTTGGTGCCGCTTCCGCTGTAACTCCTCCCTCTGCTGCAGCAGCAACAGCAACACGGACGTCTCTCCCGGGAGCTGACTGGCCACCTGCAACGCCGTCCGTTCGTGCAGCGCAACGAATAACCGCAGCAGCAGCACCAACAGCTCGTGGACGATCTCCGCGCAGGCCCTTGGACAGCGCTCACCTGCTGCTGCTGCTGCTGCTGCAGTACGCCTGCCCCGCCAGCTGTCATGCTCCTCCCAGCAGCAACGGCTGCAGGCGCCAGTGCTGCTGTGGGAAGGCCGCAACAGCATCACCGTCGTTGCCTGCACAAGTGCCTCTACATGCGGCAGCAAGGTGAATGACTCCGTATCAGCTCTCCCTGCTGCTGCTGGAGGGGCAGCCGCGATAGCGGCAGCAGCAGCACCGCAGCTGCGGCTGCCAAGGCATGGCCCGGGCGAGTCTGTCCCATCTAAAAGCGTCAGGAGAAGCTGCAACGCTCTGCAGCACTTTGTTATTTCCTGGACGCACACGCAGGCCCCCAGAGCTGCTGCATCTGCTGCAGCGGCAAGAGCAGCGGCTGCGTCTTGAGTTCCTACGGCCGCAACAGCAGCAGCAGCAGCATCAGAGAAAGTTGAGCCCCCAGCCGCTCGATGGGGAGGCAACAACAGCAGGGGATGCGGCTGAGGACAAACTGCAGTAACGATACTGCTCAAAATGCTACTGCTGCTGCTGCTGTTGGAGTCGTTGCTGGTGCTCTTGTTGCATGCGGCGTTAGGTGTGCCTGTCTGATGCTGTTGTGATTGCTGCAGCAGTTGCAGCAAGGCCCCCGAGTGATCTTGAGCAGAGTAGCACAGGAGTTCAAGAGCTGCAGTAAGACCCTTCAGTGCAGCCTTGCGGGATACAGCACCCAATTCGCTGCTGCTGCTGCTGCTGCTGCTGGTGCTGCAGCTGCTGCAGTGAGTGAGGAAGGCAGCAAAGGTGCGGTTTACGAATGATTCACTTGCAACCCACTCATCCAGAGCAGCAGCAGCAGCTTCTGCAGACGTTGCGCATACCCATTTGGTTCCTAATGGAGAAATACCACTGTTGCTGCCACTGCCGTTGCTGCTGCTGCGTCTGCTGCTGCACCGCAGCGTAGATAGACACTGGAGTGCCTCCGTCACTTCCCTGCAACTCGACGAGCAGCAGCAGCACAGCGCTCCCGGCAGCAGACCCTCTCTGCTCAACAGGCGCTGACAGATTTCAGAACAAGTCCAGGAGTACACACGCAGAAGCAAGTCCTGCTGCTGTAACTTGTGCAGCAGCTGCTGCTGCTGCTGCTGTTGCTGCTGCTCCTGCTGCTGCTGCTGCTGCTGCTGCTGCTGCAACTGTTGCAACAAGCCTGAGGCCGTATGAAGGCAGCCCCGCAAGCAGCGCCAAGCGGCCATTCGGACTGCGGGATGGGCTTTGCGCATGAATGAAAAGAGCAACTTTACCTGAGTCTCGAGCAGGTCCTGCTCCTGCTGCTGTTGCTGCAACTGCTGCAGCTGTTCCTGCAGGTAGATATTTTGTGCGAGGCCTGGCCCACCGGTTGCAGCTAGTTCCTGCCACTCTGCTGCCGCCTGAGCAGCAGCAGCAGCAGCAACAGCAAATGGGTTGTGGGCGATGCAAACCCTGAGGGCCTCTAGTGCATCCGCTACGGGCTGTTGCTCCTGCATTGATGCCTCGTCCTGTGCAGTCAAACGGGAATGCAGCTGAAGCAGTTGCTGCAGCTGCAGCTGCAGCAGCACGCTGCTGCTGCTGCTGCTTGTGTTGCTAAAGTCTGGCGCGAAGATCGCCGAATCAAACGGCCACAACTCGTCTGTATGAGCTCGGGGCAGGCAAATCCTGCCGTTGCTGCTGCTGCTGCAGGGGCGTGGAGGAAGAGAATGCGGCAAAGCAACAGCAGCAAGCTGCAGCGCCGCCCGTCGCAGCAGCGGCAGCTGTGCAGATACCCCAAGAAGGCTCCCACAAAACTGAGACAGGTTCGGAAGGGCCATTAGCTTGCTGCAACACTCGCATTCGTTGCAGCTGCTGCTGCAGCTGCAGGTTGCGCCTACAGGGGCCGCAGCAATTGTTGCTAGAGGCAACACCTCTGTCAGCACTTGCGTGCCCAGCAGCAGCAGGTCGATTTCGCTGCTGCATGCTGCGGCAGCACCACTAGAGGCGGGCAGCTGCTGCTGCACTTCCTCCCACCCTGCTGCTGCAGCTGCTGCTGTTTGCTCCTCGGCTCCCAGCATTGCCTCTGCCACCTGCTGTGCCAGCTGTTGCAGGTAGGAGTAGGTGTACCGCTTGATTGCAACAGCAACGGCCCGTAGGCCATTAGCAGCAGCAGCAGACAGTGAGCAACAGCAGCAGCGCGCTGTTGCTGCTGCTGCTGCAAGACCTCTCCGGCGGATGCAGCAGATAGAAGTAGCAGCAGAATCCCCCGGCAGCTGCAGCGCAGCCGTTATCTTCCTGCAGTACTGCAGCGCCTCCGCGTAGGTAGCAACATCAGATGGCGGGGTGCTGCTAGCAGGACCAGCAGCAACAGCAACAGTAGGACTCGAAACAGCAACAGCTATTGGAAGTTTGCAGTGGGTATCTCCTAGCCACTGCTGCTGTTGCTGTTGTTGCTGCTGCTGCAAGCGTAGCGGTGGTAGGGTCCCCTGCAGCAACGGAGGGTGCGACAAGACGCTTAAGAGTTTCTTCAGCGTGGGGTGTACAGGCAACAGCAGCTGTTGCGCTATCTGGCGAGACAGGCTGAGGGGGACAACAGCAAATTCAGTTTTATTATTTGTGCCATCAATAGAAGAGTCTGATAACGATGCCCCCAAGTATACAGGCTGCGAACGACAGCGGCACACGCTGCACTCGATTGCTTCTGTAGCTGCTGCTGTCTTTGTTGCGGATGTTGCTGCACTTGTTCCCGTTGCTGCTGTTACTGCTGCGGCCCTGTTGGTGGCAGAAGACGGCCTGGAGGAGAAACTGCTCCACGTGCTGTTTTCGTCTATCCGGGGGCGACCATGCTGCGGCAGCGGCGCTGCAATGTCTGCCGCAGTGGCAAAGGCAGCAGTTGCTGCTGCTGCTGCTGCTGCTGCTTTAAGAGCAGGGGGGTCGCTAGCTAGTTGGCTAGCCACGAGGAAAGCCAAGTCATCGCTGCGGCTAGCCCATGCAGCTTGGGCTGCAGTGCAACAGCTGAAGGTTGCCGTTTCCATAGGTAGCTCCACGCGCAGAGACAACCAGGTGGGCAGCAGCAACCGCGGTTGCTGCTGCGGCTGCTGCTGTTGTTGCGCTTGCTGCTGCATCTGCTGCTGCTGCTCCCGCAGCAGTGTTTCCACCTGCGGGCCCAACGGGCAAAGACGGTATGGTAGCAGCAAAGACTGCTGGGGGTGAAACAGCAACGCCGCACACAGCTGCAGACAGGCAAGAGACAAAGTCTCATGCCTGGCGAAACACAGCAGCACCAAGGCGTCCCCAAGCAGGTATCTGTACACCTCAAGTACGGGGTGCAGCAGCGGATCGCCGGGAGGCAACAGCAGTAGCGGAAGCGATAACACACGAGCTGCCGCTGCCATCAATGCATGTTGATCTTGTTTCTGTTGCTGGTCAAGGAGTTGATGCTGCAGTTGCTGCTGCGGCTGCGCTGCAAGGCGCAGCAGCTCCAACAGAGATAGAAGCAACGGCTCCTCTTCAACGCCACACGCTGCAACCCCCACCTCGGTAGCCGCTGCAGCAGCCGCTGCAGCGGCTGCAGCAGCAGCAGCAGCAGTGCCTCCTTTTGGTAAGTGCCCAGGTAGTGCTACTAGCAGAGAGCAGCAAAGACTACGCAGGAAGGGCCTCGCATCTGCTGGGCAGGAGTGTACATACAGTTGAAGAGTGTTCAGTGATTCTGTACGTGTTGCGGCGCAGAGCCGCCTATTGGTAGCTGCAGCACAAAGCAGTTGCACTTCTGCTTCTTCCAACAGCTGCCCACACACCTGCTGCTGCTTCTGCTGCTGCTTCTGCTTCTGGTTTGACCACAATCTCAAAGCCGCGCCGACGGGGTCAGTTCCCAATGAATCAGGCAGCTGCAGCAGCGCCTTCAAGGCTGCTGCTGCGCCCTGCCGCTGCTGCAGGGAGACAGAAAACAACCGCTGAAGCAGCAGCAGACGGTAGATGTGCCCCTGTTGCAGCAGCAAACAGCTGCGACCTTCCTGCTGCAGTGCCCTATTGCACTCCTCCAGGAGACAAGGGTCGTACATATCGATGAGGCAAGCACATGCACCCAGTTGCTGCTGCTGCTGCTCTTGCTGCTGCTGTCGCTGCTGTAGCACCAGCAGCAGATGCGTAGCGGCGCTGCAGACAAATCGGCGCGGCGCATCTCCGATAAGAGACACCGCCTCGAGGAGACAGTCCGGTTGCAGTAGCAGAGAGGGGCCACCGGTTATGCTGCTGCATGCAAGGAAGCAGAGTCTGTCGCATGCCCATTGTTGCGGACAGGAGAGCAGCAGCAGCGCACTAAACAAGTGACTAGACACTTCACAGCCACAACTACTGTTGCCACTCAAATCTCCTGCAGCTCCTGCTGCTGCTGCTGCTGCTGCTGTTGTTGCTGCTGCTGCGGTGTGGTCAATAAGATCTAGCAAGGCAGCTCGTATTTGTCTGTTGCTGCTGCTGCCTTCAGGTGCTGCTGCGTCGCCCTGCAGCCTATC
>CAJFCY010000455.1:0-14431 GCA_904066265.1 Eimeria zaria
GTGGGTTAGTAGATGTGGTTAAGGGTGAGGTAGTGGTGGGGGTGTGTGTGTGTGTGTGTGTGTATACATGAACACCGGGGTATACCCAGTATTTGGCGGTGCTAGGAAACCAGCGTGTATGAGCATTATAGGGCTAGATAGCTCCCGGACCTACGCCACAGTGTGAAGAAGCCTCCTCTGGCGTTGTAAGCGCCTGGTGCTTTTGCCAGAGAGTATGGAATTACCAGAATCATATACTTGGCGCCGTCATTGGTATTGATACATTTGAGGCTGTTCAGAGTAGGCACGGTGTTACGATATCACGCATGCAGAATTGTGGAGTCACAATGTGAGAAGATGGATTGGATTATTTTGTCTACCCTGTTCTTTTGTGTTTTCCGCCAGTGTGGGCTATTTCGATGCGTGCTGCGCACTTGCGTGCAAGGCCCTGGCGATGTCAGTGAGCCGTTGAAAGAGTGGAAACCCTGCGCAACGCACTACTAGCTTGGACGCTGTAGCGACGTCCCGATAATCTTTGTCGGATGCTCCCTATGATTGACAACTGGGCCGCTTAAAAATCATGGTAGCCGTCATCCGAGGACGAAACGGTGACCTAGAGAAAGCGACAGAGCATAAGACCTATACTAGTTACGTAAGACCGCATGCAACTCCTACAAAAGAACACGGACCTCGTAGTGCATTTTGTAACTTTTGGGTAACAGAAGAGAAACAGGATCTTGTTAAAGATAAATAGGAGCTTGTTCCGCAGGTGGGCGCTTCTTGGTAGGTGAGATTCGCTCAGATGTTGTGTGTTCGGAGTAGGTGCAACTTTTGAATGTGTTGCTCGTTCCCATTTGAGATCGACATCTGATGGAAAATGCTGATGTCACTCCAAAATGGCAGGCAGAGACAGGCGAGAAGTAGGCCCACTACCTGCGAGAGCCTCATGCCAGCCGAATGGCTTGAACATTTCCATTCAGCAAGAAGGGATTCAAAAGGAACACCCCAAACAGTCAGCCGCACTGCTTTGTAGTTGGTATTAAGTCCTGGCTTAGTCTGCCTGCCTTGCCTGGAATTACTCGCCTCTGCCTATAATGATGTAGGCAGTATTTGCAGGTAGGTAGGGTGCCTACATGTGAGCGTGTTATGAGACTATTAAGTTTGCGTTCGGGTATTTACGCGAGCGGTGTGGTGACACCCTTTCTGGCATTGTGATTGCGTGCTTTTTTACTCAGGAAGTATGCGCATAGCCATCCCCGGGGATTGGATAGAGGCGAAGTACTACCGGGTTTGACGGTCTTTAACAATCCCTTCACGTGAAGTTGGTTTACCTCTTGGGCCCGCCTGGGGGGACTAACACACTTCAGGATGTATGCGAGGAGGCGTACCTTTGCCTACGCATGCCTGTATACTTGTGAAATTGCCCTGTGAGGACACGCATGCTCTCCTCTTGCTCTAAAGGTGCTATCTCTTGATAACCACTGGAGCGGGCTCTTTCGATGCACGCAACAGCATCCGGCGTTGCAGAAGATCTCGGTGCCGCAGTGTGCAAATCAATAAATAGTAGGACGGAAGTGTGAGTAGGCAGTGATTTGCCTCTAACGCTCTCTAGGAATGGCGATCAGGCCTGCCATGCTTGATGGCAAGTGCTCTGCAGCAAACGCGGATAGCGAAGACTAGGCCGCGGCAGACGGCATTGTCAACATTAATTGCATGAGTCCCCATATCGCATGCAGGAAAGAGTGCTAAACTTTCAGCTTGTTGTGAGACTATTGGGCAACGTAAATGACAACGGTTCCCTGAATACAGGCCATCCTTTCTGGCTTAGCGGAGTTCGTTACTTCGTCTTGTGTTAAACTTAGTGTAGAGCAGCACCGAAGGGGGTGTTGCTGCCATTCTTTGCAGCTAACCAACCATCTTGGGATAAGCTGTTAGCCACACAGTTCCACTGTCTCCAAAGGAAAGCATGATACCGCACTCCTTTATGCGCCTAGGCTTTGTAACCCTTCCGTCTTCGAAATTCCCGATCGTTGTTGGTCTTTAGACGCGAAGAGATTCGAGAAGGGCCCTCCAGGCAGCCAGGTGCTGGTATTGGGCTTGTACTTCGTTTGGTTAAAGTAATTTCTAGGTGACGAGCAAAGCACCTGCGTAGGTGGGGACCTTGTGGTCGCGTATTTTGCGTGTGAGCGTCTACCGGAGCGGTGGTGCGGCGACTTCTCTGAGCATGCTATCGCGAGCCTTTTCGCCAGAGAATACTCACGAATAGCTCACTTGCTGGAGACGGTAGTGGGTACTGTCGAATTTCAGATTGTATGAGAGCAGGCACGGGTGTTTATGGGCTTGCGTGCATATTTGTGTAGTTTCAACGTGCGGAGGAGTGGGACTTCGTTCCACTTTAGCGATGCCCTTGTTTGAAATCTACAGCTGCGGCGGGGTTGCCAGAGGCTAGCTAGCAGAATAAACGATCTCAATAACGTGCTGAGGCACTATACGTCTAGTGCAATACTTGGTGGGAGGGATCGGCGGCAACGCAGAGGTTTGTGTCGAATGTTCAATTGCTTTGGCTACTATCCCGGCTATGTATGACAGGTGTTCTGCGGAGAACGGCAACAGCGGAGTCGCCGGCCTGGATCTAAAGTGCAGCCAACAAGCACTATCTGGATAAGCATGCCACTCCATCGAAGAATCCATGCTAGTTCATTGTGCGGCCGTTGAATGCATAGGCATATAACTCGCTCGGACAAGATGTGGAACCTGTAGCCCATTGTGCGCCTTGTGGATAGCATGCAGGAGGAGAGATTCGTTGTGAAGGCGAATGTCATGCCCTGGCGAGATAGCTTAGGGTACTTTGTATTCACAGTTGGTGAATTCATGAATGCTGTACTTAGTTTTTGTTAGAAAGCAGCAACTCACGCCAACGTGTTAACAACGCCCTAATGTAGAAGGGGGAAGCAAACGGGCAGCGGGCTTTCGACTTGCCCTGACGTGGTTTCTTCGGAGCTTCTTAAACATTTTCAACTATCGATGGTCTCCTAGCAACACGACGCTCTTCAAAGACGTCCGATGGTGTTGCGCAGATTCGATCTGCATTTGCCAGACAGTCCTTGCTGCTAAACATCTTCTGCAGCATTGTTGGAGCCAGTGCCCGCGGAGCACGACCCACACGAAGCATGACGAAAGTGGGATTAACTATACCTAAATGACTAACTGGCGGGGTGACGGCGGTGATGCAGTCCTCATATATGCTCTGAATGCTCAAAACGGAGCGCTCAAACGTGCACAGGCGAGGGCAGGGTCTGGTGAAATCAGTCATTGTCTCTGGCTCCCCCATAAATACACTTGGTACACGCGTCGCTGGCATGCATTGCACCTTCTGCTCTCCCTGTGGAATCATCCGCGTACCTATACCTGAAAGACTAAAGCGAGCGGCAAACAGTTCCGTGTTCTGCTCTCTCACGCTGTTTCTCACTTTGCGGAAGCTTCTCGTGTGTTGTTAGCTGTTCAACGTGAGCCAGCTTTAAATCGGTACTCGACGTTGATACCTGCCTCGTGGGGTGCCCAATGGCCTACAGGGCTTGTAAATTGTGAGCAGAGACTCTGGAGGTTGTTGGTTGCCGAGCATGATGCGTACACCGAAAGCCAATGCAGTTCATGCGGGCTGAGGCTCGAGCGTTGCATGCTAGTCTTATCTGCTGCATTCGTGTGCTGTGCTGCCCAGGAGGTACGCATATATTTTGTATTTAAAGTTGTGGCGGTTCTTGTATCCGGACCGTGTCTTGGTTCTATATGTGCACTCTTTTGGAAGCGGTGTAACAGCGGGTAAAGCTGTGCATTTAGGTGCAAATTCGTTTGTAAAAGGAACGATGCGCAAGGGAGAGAGGGTGCCGAGATGTTTCTGTATACATTTTCAGGACAGGGGTTGCCATTACAAACTTCAACAGGAACAGGGGTGGGCAGTGCCCGCAAACGTAATGCAGGGCAGAAATGGCAAAAACGGTTTTCCTGAGACGGGGAAGGGCGGTGGATATGCTTCAGGTAGTGGTGCTTTCCCGACGACTGCTGCATATGAATCTGCGTGTAGTAAACGTGAAATACGTAGTTTGCGGCGGGCGCTCGGCGCCCTGGAGAAGGTCAAAATGTATGTTCTTCGAGTGCAGGCAATCGGTACGTGCACAATCAAGGTCCCGTACGTTTTTGTTTCTCCTTGTTAAGGTCTTGTAGCCCCTATAAAGAGTACCTTCAGCCGCGTGGTAAACGGCTGAAGGTACTCTTTGCGTGCACGCCGCTTCTCATTCGCGGAGACTTTTGGAGGTTGTTAGCACTTCAACAAGGACTAGACCGCGATCATCACATAAAGAAGCCGTATGCTCTGCTGGGCCATTGGCGATCACTGCGGGAGGATCGTGAATTGGGTGCAATGCCGATATGAAATACTTGTTGGCACGCATGATATGTAAATAGAAGACCAACGCAGCTCATCTGAGCACACGTTCACAGGATGTTTGCTAGTCTTTTCTGTTGGGTCAACGCTCTATGGGCCCAGGACGTATGCGCATATTTAGTCGTAGCAGTTGTGGAGGGGCTCAGACAGTTGCACGAAGCACTGTCAGCAGTTCCTGTGAGACACGTTAAGTGCACGCATCTGGTCTGACGCAGTAGTGAACATGCGCGCCCTTGTGCGAGCGGTATTGTTAGATCAGAGGAGGCTGTGCATTCAGCTACATATGTATTTGGAAAATGAAAAGTACACCACCGCACAGTTGGGCGAGCCACTTCTTGCTTTTGCTTAGCCATTGGTAGTGTGCGACACATACTGGCATTAAGTGCAGAAGAGTCGAGTTTGTGGGTCAGACACAGACGCTGCCAGATCGTCCAATGAAGTCATGAAGTCATTGCAGTTTTATGTTCCTCTACAGATTTAGCAGCAGCTAGAACTGCTCAGTACCCTAAGTTACGCCTGTCGCTTCCCTTCAGCAGGTACGTACAGTCTGGCAAATGTTTTGCGGAGAAGCCGCTGACCACGGTTGTGGGACATGACTTTAAGGCCAGTGACATAACTCTACTCAAACGTGCTCCACGATAGGAGAATTGCTCATGCAGGAAAACTTACATGGAAGGCAAACGTGCCATTCTTAATCCCGCGTAGAAGGACCCATTGAATGGTTGAGTTTGTCGGCGTTTCAATCCCTAAGCCACTGGCTTTCTCTGACACGCCAGCTAAGGATATTCAAATGAACGCCTTAGCCAATGCCGTCCGCGACCGTTATCTGATGGCATTTCCGCTGACCGCCTGTTCTAACACGAGTAGACTGAGATGTAGGGAGAGCTGCAGTGATGCACGTTTTATGGTGTGCTATCGCCACCTGTCAGTGTGCACATACCAATGGATCCCGTCTATCTACTGGTGTTGTTTATAGGGTGTTGTTTATAGAGGGAAGTATAATTACAGCATGGCAAGCCGCTTGAGACGCAACAGTACAAATGGTACTGCATGGGCATGGCCCTGAGTGAAGTGTTAATGCACCTCGCTCACTCTTGGGGGAGCCAGGGTCACGGCAGCGACTCTGACGCTATTCCGCACTATTTGGTCTTGCAGCCTCTTCCCTGCGTCTCAGCAGACTTCGCCCTTTCAGTTTGACGTAACTGTTCCAGCTCCACGTTGCGAGGCTTTAATACCAAGGTGATTTGGACAACGCACGCATGTGGCACAGTCGGTGAGTCGAAAAAATTGCGTCAGCTATTCTCAGGGCTCTCGGAATGTCATTAGCTTTCGTGCACAACCACCCGAAAGAATGGCTGTGGCCTACGTGGAGCTTTTTCACACTGTGGCAGTGGCCAACATGGTTTGCAATTGCATTGCAAAGCCTCAAGCTGTGTCTGCGGTCCTGCAAGCTGTTGTGTAGTGTTTTCGTGGAAGGGTTTTCTACCGGAGGCTCCCGGCAACGCTACCGACAGCAGCACCCCTGCAAGGACCAGCTTTGGCACGTCCATCGGAAGGATTCTGATATTCTTTTTGATCGCATGGGATGCGGCGGATTCACATTCTATGACTTTAGGAGTGGAAGAAGGCCGATGGATACCGTGTTACTACTCTTTGCACACCGTGCGCCCTTCCGATGGCAAACAAACAATGCAGACAGTATGTCTCCATTTACATGATGCACGTTACAACACAATGTGCAGACGTTACCCTGAAACATTAGTGCTTTCCGTGCAATTCACCGCTTGGCGCAAGCAGGCTGCCGCCGCGTGTTTATGTGTTGCGAATTTTATTGAGCGTCAAGAGGAACTTGTGCGTGTGTGGGCTATAGTGGGTGTGGGACTATCTACTCAGGAAGAGCAGAGGGTAAATCGGCACGGGGAGTGTTTGAATGCGGGCTGTACTTTTGGCCAGAGTGGGCTCTGCAATAACTGCACATGGAATGAGCGAGGCCGGAAAGACATCTGGCGTATTTCACTCATCAGACGGTTTGATCGCAGAAGAACGCCGAAGTGATTTCGCACATTTAGGGACACACTTTGTATCTTTGAGTGTGCTGATACAAGGGAATAAACTGAGCATTCCTGTTCAGCACGGGTGTGGGAAGGCTTGACATCCAACGAAGGATTTACGCAATAAATAAGCTGGCAGCCTCAAGCTCGCGCCCCGGTGCCGAACGCTCACATACAAGCTTAGTGCATCCCAATTACAAGTTGCTTTATATAATAATTGGCTTGTATGCCGTGGTTGCACTGATGCTGTGGTGGACCAAGCCTTTGCTCGCAAGGCATGTTAGTTTGCGGCCGTGAACAGCTCTTTTTGCCGACCGGAAAACGGTTCATCAGAGGATCTTAGAAATGCATGGAGTGCCACCATATACCATCAACGTGACGGCAACGGTCTTCAAGCAAAATGGCAACGTTCAACAGCTAACAATAATGCATATAGACCGTACTTTATGTGTGCATAGTGATAGTGGATTCGTGGATTCCACGGGGGCCTAACGTGCTATATCAAAAGGCTAATATGAAATTCGTAATGACTGAGCAGCACAGTACCGTACATGTGTTTCCACCTCACTTCGTGCTTTTCATTTTTACTGGTAGTTTCTGAAGCGTATTTGGCTTAGGGGAACTGCTGGCAGGCAGCACGGCGGCCTGTAGTGAGCAGCGAAATGGGTAACATTTTGGAGCGATTAGCCAAGTGGTGCCACGCATAGGCAAAGGGATGTGCACGACGTTAGTAAGAGCTGCAATCAGCCCTTCCGGAAACGATTACGGACGGCTTGTAGGCTAACAGCAGCGACGGCCCTTAGTTTTCGCTGAAGGCTTCCGTGCGGTTATCTTGGTTTGTTGTGGAATGGTTCGTGTTATTATGGATAGCGTCGCCAACTGCATAGGTTCGGCGGCGCTGTAAATGAAATTACTGCCAGCAGCATTGCACCTGTGCAACACTGCTGGGTTCGTCGCTCGTTGACAAAGACTCCACCCTCCCCCCAAACCTGATGCATTCGATATCAAATAGTCCTTGACGGTTGTTAGTGGTAGCTGTAGCTGTTGATCGTAAACATTTCGCTTCCGTCGGTGTTTTGCCGCACCCAACGGTGACGGTGAATACCCTACACGATTGCTGAGTTGGAAGATACTGAGCCATTCTTACCTGTTACTGAAGGCTCATACTGTTCTTGCTCACCAGCCGACGATGCCAAGCTCGCTGCAGATCGTGGGATCGGTTAACATGCAGCACAACACCAAACAAGGCGTGATTGCTTTCCCGGCATCGCGAACTTCTCTGAAGCCTATGCGCATGCAAATCTGGCCGATGATTGTGGGAACGCTAAAGCTCAAATCCTGCGGATTCCAGACAGGTGTGCGACATATTGTCCACGTACATTGTTTGTTGACTAAATTGCTTCTTACTGCATGGGCATTTCAGACAGCCAAGGTTTGAAGCGGAGAAACGCCGCAGATTCATCTTCTAAAGCGTTCATCAGAGTGCCCGTCTGGATGCGGTAATAACTGTTCTCCACAATTGTTTCTTGGGCGAGTTCGATGCCTGCGTAACTTTTCTCCTGGTGCTTGTGTCTACCGGCTATGACATATGCCATGGCATATTATCCGGCACACCGCTTATCTATGTGTGTGCTTCTACCCGGGAACGAGCAATAAAAAAGGTGGAGGCTGGACTACGAGAATCTGTGGGAGGGCACACTACTTTTTATCGCTCGGAACGGCCAAGTACGCACACGAGTACGCCTTGCCGTATTTTGGATAGTAGTTTCTTTCACGGAGTACGCCTTGCGCGCAGCGGAAACAGCGTGGTGGGACGATTTCGGACTTCTGGTAGACTTTCCATTCCCATACGGTGGGCAATGCCGTAAGTCGCGGCAGGCTTACGATTACGTCACTTTGCTTGTGCCTTGACGAATTGGCAACTTTCATGTCTCGTTCCATTTCCAACCGGTTTCATTTTTGATACGATGTATCACATTTTGCCTCTACTGCGTTACATCTAAATCTTCATATCAAGCACACTTTCAGCTCAATCACGCAGTGCAGCGTGCGTTGGCTTGTTTGCTATCCGATCAACTTTGCTTTGGGTCTAGAACCCGGTGAGCATTCACGCATACTTGTGGACGGCTGATGCCAGCCACACTTGGGGGGACTGAGCACTGTTTGCAGCCTGTGAGCTTGCAGAGCTAGCCAGGGACGGTAGATCTGCCTTGCTTCTGGGCGTCGACGAGGCTCTCCAAAAGGTTTTCTGAAAAAGCTTGCATTGTCCCGGTCCTCCCAGAGGCGCTAAGGGCGTCTGCACCCAGGGGTGCACCTCAGGTTATTACAGGACTATCACAGGATGGAACAAGTTCTGTGAGGGTAAGCGGTACACTGCAGGAGTGTGAACGGCATTGTGGTGCGTTAGTTAAGGGAAAATGATGGTACAAAGCGTAGTTTAGGCACCGCCCTGAAACGGTTGTGCAAAGGTATTCAGGCCCAAAAAGTGCGGGCACCATTGCAGTGGTTCAACATGTAGACAGCATCGCAGGCTTTGTATCGGCATTTATCAGGGTCGAACACCACTCGCACTTTCCTCCAAGTATAAGGATTAATGGTTTGCGTGCAGATAAGCTGTGCGGTAGGTGTAAAGCCTACACATAAGTATAAGCGACTGACGAGGAGCATACGCTTGTACTATTCGCAGGGTTTCAATAACATCTTCCCGTCTCTTTGAAATAGATGGGAACTGTGCGAGTTGGTGCAAATTGGTTGGGCACAGGATGTGGCGCCGTGCAGCGACAGTTGACAAGAGCCGTGGGTAGCTATATATCAGCAGATTAACGCTGTGACGTGGATGGTGCATACTGTTGTGAACGCCTTCAAGAGCCGTTTTTCTACAAAACATTTGAATTTAAGTATCGTCCGCCGCTTGACGTAATGCATCGCCAGACACGCTTTATGCTAGCGAGAGATGCGCACAGGAAGTGGGTATCATCGTTCATCGTATTTCCTGTTGGCAGCCAGCGGCATTGAATGGGTATCAGGGGGCTGTATGATGTGAGGGAATGTGGAGGGTTGGATGCTGAGCAAAGCCGGTGACGGCTTGCCGCGGGTGAAGGCTCATGGAGAATAAGCAAACAACGGGTTGGTCTCGGCATATCCTACAAATGGTCATGCGGTAATCTAGCACCTGACATATGCCCTTCTTGTTCGGCTCAGCGGTAGTAGCCTTCTTTGGTAGTTACAGTCAAGCCCCAAAGTCCCTGAATGTGCCTCTCTTGTATCCTTACCCCTCACTGCCTGCAGCTTACTCCGCTCCACACGAATGTTACACAATTTTTGCGAACTGCGAGGAACTGCCAAGCGCCATGTACTTTAGCTACACTTTTCGCGAGGTGGGTGTCCACGCACCTCCGCTTTTTATGACGTATTCTCCTCCATGCCGCGTGTGGCTTTATTGGAGTTCCTTTGTAGGCATCGCAACGGAGTAATCAGCAGTGAGCGTCTTCTGATGTACAACGAGCAAAGGAAATAAAGGTGCATGCTCTCTGGAACCCTCAGTGAACTGCTTTGGGAGACGTAAACATGGTGTTGAGCGCAACGGTGATCTGCCTTTAAGTTCGTGATCTGCCTTGAAGTTCGTACATATCCAGTGTTGCTGATTAGTGTTTCGTAGATAGGTGCCACAAGCAGGCCTTGCTGCAATGCAGCAAGTAATGCTCCACCAGCACCGTTAGCCTCCCTTTGGCTTTTAACAGCATTTGGATGTGTCTTGAAGAAAATAGAGAACTCTTGGGCCCAGACTAGGCATCTGCTTTCATCACGCGCCTTAGACGGACACATGCAAAAGAGGAGTCACATGGTCTCGAGCATTACGCGTTACCCTTCAGGGGAATACGGAGGGGCATACGCCCTCCTCATTCAATATTCTAGCGTGCAATCAGAGCGTTTGCGACGTCGTATAAACAAGCTGCCAGTGGGTTGGAACACTTTTCTACAGACGAACTGTGTTCCGGCCCGGGGACTGTTAGTTTGCTTTCGGTTTCCCAAGGGCTTCCCAACTTGATCTAATTATGTTCAGAGAGGATAGTGAAAACATTTTCGATGTTCTATGTCTCATCCGCGTAAGGAAAACGCGTGCGCATGGGTTGGGCTTGCACATGTTTTCGGAAGAGTCATCGCATCACTGTTATGCAGGAAAATGCGCGCTGCTAGGATATTCGAGGCGACGTACACTCATCCTACGCAGTTTGTGCGTTGGAGCATTCCTGCTCTGCCTTCGACTTTTCAACATGGCCTACCTTTTATGATGATGGACTGAGGAGGGTGAACCGTTTGATGTCTATTCTGAGCACTGTGAATGGGGGTCTCTCCTCATGAGGATGGAGTACACCAAGTGCTGAAATTGTTTTTAGAACTTCTCAAGTAATGCTTGTGCGAGAATCACATTTAAAGAGATTTCTACTTCAGAACGATTCTTGCCCCCTACAGTGTGCACCTAACGTATTTAAGGTGTTCCCATGCATGAAATGCCTTGGCGCTGGTAAGAACAGCGACAGCAAGGCCAAGGGAAGTGCGAGTGTCCGTGGAGTTCAGGCCATGGGGCCGTAATCAAACTGGCTCCGAATCGCCGTTGTGGAATGTTTACAGTGTAGTGAATCTGTTTGTAGCATCTTTTGCAATCTAGATGGAATGTAGATCTGCCTGATTATATCGTGCCAATTCCGCCATATGATGAGTTATCCAATAGAAGTAAGGCGAGCGGCCTTTTTCCCGTTTTCGTTCGCTGTCAGGAAGGTGGTGATATTATGGGAATTATCCAAAGTCATAAGTAAGACGTCAGGTGTCTGACATGATGTGCACGCAAGTTTATTCGATGGTGTCTTAAATGGTTTTGCAGCTTTCCGACCTGACATGGAGAATCCGGTAGATGTTATGTACACGGATAGAACCCGTTTATTCAGGCAAATTGTCATGTGACACGTAGAAGGCTCACAACGCGCGAAGATTATTTAGATGGCACGGGAACCTTTTTGGACCTGTGCACTGTGCTGATTCCTTCGAGGCAGTACCCGTACAGAGTTTAATTGAACTGCGCTGTAACATCTGAGAGATGAACGTTTCATAAGCACTAAGCTGACGTGGAATAGTTTGTAAGCAACTACCTATTTCACCCTGGACTGTGGATATTTACAGAGACTTCCTCTTGATGTAGATAAGTCAACATGGCGTCTGCGCAGCGCTGATGCACCATATATTGTCTTCTGGGAACGCATCCACGAGCGTGCATGAATCTTCGCCCTACTGCACGGAAAGGCGTGTTTGCTAATTACTATTTGCTAATTTGTGGTGGGGTCTGGTAATTCGCCAGGATGTAAGCGGAGCAAGAAATGCTGCCTTTCGCTACTTGCCTACTTCGGGCTACTATCTTAGCAGGGTGCCCTCTGTCTCCCTCGAAACTCCATGTATCTTAAGAGTACAAATTTGCTGGTGCAGCTATTCAGCAAGTACTATGGGTACGATTAACGCAGCTTTCATTTAGCTTGCTTGGAATTGCCAGATATGAAAGTTGGACTGGTATAATGTTGTCAAGTAGGCATTTTGGCGGCTTGTATAACTTCGCCTTCTCGGTCCCACGCTCATCACCCTATTTTTTGGAAAAGGTGCAGCCAGTTCCTGCTGGTGATTTGTGCTAGGTGCGCTTGCATCACATTATTATCATTTATACAAGTCTTATATTCATTAGATACACTATTGTATAACTTTGTAACAGTTGATAAATATTTAGATCTTGTTGGGGCTGGTATAGGAATGCTAAGGCATCACATGGGATTGAATACCTGTAGATCCTAAACAGTAAAATGTTGGCATATTTGCGAAGAATATAAGGTTTCTGAATGGGGGTTTACCCTATTATTAAAGGCCCCAAATTTGGGAAGCTGAAGCGTCTTATTACCCAACAGAAAAACTGGCTGCTCTGGTCCGCCCTTAGAGAGAATTGAACAGGTCCGCATGAGAGTTTACTGAATAGCAACAGTTGCCGTGCGTTGAATGCTAGACATGCAATCCGCCGAGAGAATGTGAACATGGATCAAGTTTATATCTTAGTACGCCTCTGTCACCTCCCGGCTACGGCTATTTGCCTGTTGCGGGTTGACTTTTCTCGTGGGCCATAAGCTCCAAGATGTAAGGACAGCGCTTGAAGTGTGAAAGGGGGATAGAGTGTCATATTTCATTTACTGTTTACCCAGCTAGGCGAAAAAGGATCACTAATGCGAGTAGTATGCAGCTTGGTGCAGAGTTGTGAGCAAGGCCATTTTGCGCCACAGCCTATAGTGTAGCCATGTGTTGTATCGTGCAGTTGTTGCAGATCTGATTATGTTGTGGCGCGAAATCTTGTGCTGCTGTTGGTGCGTAAAATATTGTGCAAAACTTTACAGACGCTTGGCTCTATTTGGTCGCAAACATTATATTGTAAGGGTTCTAAATATGCGCTGCTGGCAGCTGTCGTGTAGGCATTATGCTCTACCGCTTTGACCTGCCCAAGCTTGGCCGACTAGGATGGCTGATTGTAACACCGTCCTTTCACGAGGCCTGCATCATCTGTGGCTGTGAATGTGGCGTTTCGTTGGAATAGAATAGCGTAATATACTGCAGTCTGTCAGTACACGTTAGTGATTTCACGGTTTGTCTGCACTACGCAGCAGGTGCCAGCAATGAAAGAGGAAGGAGCGTCAGAGCGTGCTCGCCGAGAGGGCTACTGACGACATCATTAGAACACAGGCCAGCATTCGGCCCGTTGAGTATATGAATGTATGTTTGCACAGAAAGCAACAATATGCGTTCACGGTTTATTCTGTGTGACAGTTGGTGTGGCGAATCCCAGGAAGTTAGTAGCATCTTTTGATGCGGGACCTCTGTCAACACCGGCGGTTCGAGCTACATTTACAGTCTACAACATAATGAAGCAAAGGCCAGTATTGAACCCGAAAGTTATTGATAATGGGAGGAAAAAGGTGAGTCTACGGCACACTTAGTATGCGCCAGTGGATCTGATTTTTCGCAGGTGGTGGGTAGCAGGGGTTGTTTCTGCTAGTCCATACACACCGGTGGCTTGAGGTACGCTCACACTACGGAATGTAGGCCAGCACTAGACCCGCGGATGAATGGGAATAGACGCAGCTAGTTCTACAGAGAACACACCTAGCTGCGTCTACGGTGTACCATGCGTGACGCTAGATGCGCTGCACCGCAGGAGGTGAGTGGCAACTTCTGATGCAATATATCTCTCCAGACCGTGTTTTGATTACTTTCACAGTGCATGTTAGGATTGATTTCTTTGACTATAAGCTGCGCAGCGAGCATCAATGTATTCACGGCATGTATTGCGTGGCAGTGGATGTGGTGTTTCACAGGGGGTAGGTAGGAAATCCTTACCTTATGGAAAAAATTTATGCCCCTAATAAGCAGAGTGTAATGCAGTTCCCAGTCACCCAAAGCAGGTCAAGAAGTGCCAGTTGCCGGATAAAGAATATCCTTCTCCTCAGCATGCCTTGAGTTCCATGCCAACTTGACATGTAGTACACGCGCTTCAAAGACTGAACTAGAAGCTGCATTTGAACTGGTTGGCCCAGACGACGTGCTACGGATTCAATCCGCAGTGAGTACGTCCAGATTGTCCCAAAGTACCTCTATTTCACAACTTCCGGGAAGCGCATTCATTTTGAGCCAAATTTCCCAAACGCAGGCAGCCAAAACTCGACCGATGCAGACAGGGAATCGACCGTGGTTGACGCTAAAGTGCAGGCTGCGGAACATTACCATACAAAACGCTTTACGATCATCGCTAAATTATTTGCATTACAACCAAGGGATCAGCGTTTAGGGTCTAGGATCTAGGGTTTAGGGTTTAGGGTTTAGGGTTCAGGGTTTAGGGATTACTGTTTAGGGTTTACTTTTTAGGGCTTAGGGTTTAGGG
>CAJFCY010000456.1:0-10000 GCA_904066265.1 Eimeria zaria
ACTTCAAGCCATTCAACAAAATCGCGGTGAAACAGAATTTCCCGATGCCCAGGGTCGACGAACTTCTCGATCGTTTGCAGGTTTCCGCCGTATATTCATCATTTGATTTCGCTGAGGCGTTTTTGCAGATCCCAATACATCCAGATGACAGGCACAAGACTGCGTTTCATACCCCTACACGAAAACTAGTGTAAGGAGAGTCCTTGATCCTATCAAAGGACTATCGTGAGCTGCGAAAAAGCCAAATACGTATATGAAAAGATTCCGTAAAAGCAGCTGACCTCCTCCCCCAGAGCTTAGGCAGCCATAGCGCTGGTGCTAGGCTGCCTAAGCACGGGGAGTTGGGGCAGCCCGGCATATGTTGCAGCGCACCTCGCTGCAACTCGTGCTGCACGGCAGCCCCATATCTGGGCACATTCAAGCCACCCTTTTACTGCATGGACTAACTGAATAGGCAATAGTTGAACACATCTTTCTCCGTTGGTAGGTAGTCTACGCTCCAGTCTGTGTACACGTCTAAAGCGCAACGTCTCAACGTCTCAAGTGTTGGGCTGTGCACGGAGTGCACGGTTCAACTGCACGTCAGGCATGCTACACAGTGTAGCATGCCCTACGTGCAGTTGAGACGTGTACACCGACTGGTGCGCAGACTACCTACTAAAGGACAGGGAAGTGTTCAACAATTGAATATTGAGTTAGTGCAGCAAAAGAGGGCTTGTATGTGTCTACATGTGGGGCTACCGTGCAGCAGGAGTTGCGGCGACGTGTGCTCTAACGCGTACTAGGCTGCCCCCCAAGTGTGTACGCAGCCGACCGGCAGCGCTATGGATGACTGAAGGCTGGGGAAGCAGGTCAGCTGCTTTTACGGACCCTCTTTTTGCAAGGTTTTGGCTTTTTCGCAGCTCATGATTGTCTTCTGATAAGACCAAGGATTCTCGTTACATAAACACATCCAAGACCCCTTTTGCTGCATGCAGTACATCACTAGGCAGTTGTAAAACCCTTAGTTATCCGTTCATAGGTAGTCTGCGCACCAGTCAGAGGACACGTCTCAGCTGCACCTACGGCGTGCTACATTATCGAACTAATCTCCGGAGCAGTAGAACATGCTAACACATCCATGCCCTCCTTTGCTGCATGTACTAACCCAATAAGTCAATAATCAATTGTTAGAGACGTATTTTTCCGTTATTAGGCGGGCTGCGCACCAGTAGAGTATACGTTTCAACTTTATAGCATGCTACATGTAGCATGCTGGAGCATGCCTTGCGTGGTGTCGAGCCGTGCACGGCCCAACACTTGAGACGTTGAGACGTGCGCTTTAGACGTGTACACAGACTGGAGGGTAGACTACCTACCAACGGAGAAGGATGTGTTCAACTATTGCCTATTCAGTTAGTCCATGCAGTAAAAGGGTGGCTTGGATGTGCCTAGGTATGGGGCTGCCGTGCAGCACGAGTTGCAGCGAGGTGCGCTGCAACATATGCCGGGCTGCCCCAACTCCCCGTGCTTATACAGCCGACCGGTAGCGCTATGGTTGCCTAAGCTCTGGGGAAGGAGGTTAGCTGCTTTTACGGAATCTTTTCATATACGTATTTGGCTTTTTCGCAGCTCACGATCGTCCTTTGATAAGATCAAGGACTCTCGTTACACATGCACTCTGGGAAGTTTAGATGTGGATAGCTACTTGCGTACAGACAACCTACGAACGACAGCGTAAGTGTTCAACCGTTTCCTAGAACATCATTGCAGGCAGAAAGGGCATTTGGGAGTGCTCCTGGGAGACTACCCTGCAGCAAGTTGAAGCGAGTACCCCTTGCAACTTGTGTCATGCAATACGCCTCGAGTCACCAAGCCCCAGCTGACTGGGCGCTTAGCTCACAACGAGCATCAAGCATATCGAAGACTGCCGTCGCACCGCTATCTACCCTGAGAATGTTTTACAAGCCTACCCCTTGCTGTCTGCACCAGCATTCTACGTAACCGTTAAGCAATTACTTATCAATACCCCGCGTGGACTCTACTTGTGCTTGTGCCTGTAGAATATACGCCGGGTATTGAAAAGTAACTGTAACACTACGGAGAGACCATCCTAAGCAGCGCTTCAGGCCAGGGAAGCAGCCATTGGGCTCGGCGGACAGCGAGTGACGAATATATTGGGCCGAATTTAAACAGCATACGCGCCTGGAATTTGAAAGGAATGCACAGAGAGTGCGATCCCTCCACAGAATGACAGGTGCAGCAGTAAACTTAGGTGTTACTGAAGTGCATGTGATACGAAGGAACGTCCCCCGCGTCCGATGCTTCGAAATGGGAGATGCTGAATGCCGCAACAAACGTCGGAAGGGGAAGGAGGGAGGATTTCCCAACGTACTAGATTTCGGTTATTTTGTTTAGCACCAGAATGCCACAAAAAATATGGAAAGCAACCGATAACTCCTGAAGGGAAACATCGTCTAGTGGTGGCACGCGCAATGATCCATGCAACGCCACCAGCGGCTCCCACATGCAGAGGGTTTACCCCTGCTTTAAAACTCTTGTTCCAGAAACGTTTGCTTTGGGGATTCTGTTTAAAGAAACGGGTTTTGTTTCATTTATTGGATGCTTTGTTTCCTTGTTTTTGAACTTCTCTACCGTTTACTCTTTGTCCCCCGTTTTGAGAAGTTTTGGCCGCAAGGCTCCGTCCCGCTCCCAGCGGTTTAGACGTTTCTTTTTTTGCCATTCTACGCTGTCGACAAAAATGTTGCTTCGTTGGGGTTTTGTGCTGCATGCGGTATTTGCTTATTCACTTTACAACACTCGATCCTCCTATGCTGTTGAAGAAGTGGGGATGGGCGAAGAAGCGCCACCGGCGGTGTTTGAAGAACCAAAAGCATTCGGACCGGCTTCGTCACAAGAGGTTCTGCTCTTGACTCCACAGTACACCCTGGAAGTGCCAGGGACCAGGGGTTTACTACGGTTCCTCTTGGGAATCATTATTCTGGCGGCGACCGTCGCTTACGCGTATACTGTAACTTACCCTAAGGTACAGTCGACTTTACAGGAATTTTTCTCGAGCGTACAGAACGCAGCTACTGTTCTTGCCGGTGGAGAACCTCGGGACAAGACTGAAATCCTTTTGGAAAGGTGGGGCTCGTAGCGAAAGTGAGAAGAAGACGCATATGTGTGCGCTATGTATAGCAGTTTTCCTGCCTTTAGATGTCCGTTGAGTTTAGTACTTGTCTGGAGCTTCTTGGTTCTTGTGTTGTACTTTTCAGGGTTAAGGATTATGCAGAGAAGAATCCTACAGAAGTTGCCGCCCACGTTGGCGCACTCCTTTTGGGATTCCTTTTCATGTTTTGGGGACTGGGCTCTCTCCGGAAGGCGCGCCGAGTTAAATTTGTCGGAATTTAAGGGCATCAGGTTATACAAGGCAGGCTGCGTTCAAAGTCCTAGCTGTTGCAGAAACGGGACGCCCAAATTAGGCTTACAGCTCTAGTGTAGACAAAGCAATACGGGGAGCAGCCATTGTGTGTTACTTGCATGTATTGATAGCAGCGTTCTTTTGCACAGAGGCGCTGCATTTATACCGGACCTTGTTGGGGAATTGTCACCGAGACATACTCACTGGCCTTCTGCTTAAGCCCAAGGCGCTGCGGACTGTGGGGCAGGCCAGGTGCATGGTAGAGGGTCATTCGCTGGGGCTATTTGAACAGAAGGCTTTCGAGCGCTTTACCGTGAACGCAGTTCCACGTGAGCGGTTCCAGCACAGTGTTTTGTCTGGATATGGAGTGCCGTGGGGAACTGCTCAGGGCTGCATTTAAAGCTCTCCGTAGTATATTTTACGACTGGCTCTACTTCACCAAGGTGTGTAAGAGCATTCGACCGAACTTCGCCTTGTTACTGAAGCCTGCAGTCCATGGGCTTTTTGTGCAGATGATATACACGCACCTTAGTGTATACAGATGCGGCAAGTTTGGCTACAAACTTTCTGCATTCGTGCTTGTGTGTAGTATAGCCGGTCGTTAAACAAAAATTGTTGGCCTCACCACAAGGTTTTAGGGTTTAGGGTGATATACGCAGTAGCTAAGCAGTTTATAGGTATATGCCGTACTTCGGGCTGCAGCATGCGCCGAAAGCACCATGGGGCTCGTTTGGCTATGTAGGGAAGAACCATGCCGGATTTAAGCGGCCTATAACACTTATGACATACTAGGTGACTCGCAGTGGGCCTAGCGTTTTGACGACTTACAGGAGTTGGTAGGGCAAGCCGGATTTTGACTTTCTTGAGGCTCCGCACAGGCCGCCGCGTCTCTTTCACATCCTATCTTAACCTTATACTGTCCGTAGTTTCTGTGGCTCTGAATACATTTTTTGGCAGTGCGCGCTGGTACAGCGCTCAGTTTTTTCAGAATTGCTTCCAGTAGGTCGAAGAGGGACACCCACTCCTTTCGAGTTTACGAGCAATTTACCGAAATAAGAGGTCCAGCCTAGGGTTCCATCTCGTGTCTGCATCGGATGACTCTCCGAATGCAGTATGTGGCAGTCTCCGACGACAGTATGCTTGGTTACGCTAGCGTTGCTGCATCATTTCACACCTTACATTCGTACGGTACGGAGCCAAAAAACAAAAGAGCGGTTCATGGCGCCAAACTTGAATAGGACCTATCCAAGTTAGGAACCGGTTAGGAGGGCATTCTTACGTATAGTGCATGTCTCTGGGCAGCCCAGACACAAGCTCAGCGGCAAATATTGGACAGAAGCGAGGAAAAGTAGTTAATAATCCTGACCATGCCCTCCGAGCTCGTCTGACCTGGAACGCAAAATACCTCTTGCTGGAGAGGTTGGCTTTATCCCGTCCCGTCACAGCAGTCCACCACGACTAACCTTCAAGGCAGCCACAAATGGGTAGCAAGCTTGCGCAAAACTCGACATGGGGAAACGGATACAACTTCTTTTGAAACTCTAAGGAGATGCTCTCTCTGCGTTTCCCGCTTGCCGTGTGGTGTTTTCCCATTCTCTCTCAATGATGCCACTAGCAATGAAAGGTTCAGCGAAGGCTAGTGGAACCGCTGTGGTGCTTAGAAAGTGGCAGACAAAGTAGTGCAGCCTTCCTCAACAGTGTTGTCCACATCGTTAAAAACCGTAAATTTAGTGTCTGTGAGCCTTGTAGAAATATGCAAACGCAGGTATACACGCAGTTAATGATGAGATTTCTTCATTTGCTGCCTCCATAGTCTTTCCGAGGCACGTTTTGTTACACACGGCAATGCTGGAGTGACATGGGGGGCAACGTGCACTCTGGTGTACACACATGTCCACAACGTTACAAATGCAAACTCGTATGGACTTTACAAACTACGCAGTGTGCTTAGAGATGCGCTATGCTTTACATATTGCAGCACGCCCGACGATGATGAGCTGGAGGAGAGTAGCCGCTGGGAGTCGCAGCCTCAATATAAAAAAATCAATTATTGCAATATATTCGTATAATAGTAACATGATGAGAGCTGTCTCCTTTTCCTTATCGCTTGGCTTTTTTCTACGCAGCCGCATGCTCGGGAAAGTCCGCCGCCGCTCCCTAAGCATTGGAGAGGGGTCCGTGGTCGTGTAACGTTTGTTGTAGTGTTTTGTATCCAGACGCAAGCCATACACACTCCCTGTCTTTTTGTTCTTTACTTTTCATCTTTATTTCACAGGAAGAAGCTACAACGCAGTCATCCCACCGCTGTGACAACTCGCACTCGAGACATGCGCCCTCGTAGCTGCAGTAGAAGCGGCAGCACAAGCTGTTGAAACAAGCGATGTTGGCACACCGGATGCGGCTCATGGAGTAATACCACCAGCGGAGCGCGCTGATTGTTGCGTGTCTGAGCAACCTCAGCAGCAGTCTCAAGTACAACCACAGAAACAGCAGCAGCAGCACTTCCTGCAGCAAGCCTGGAGGGCTCGTTATCAGCTATGCGGCTGCAACGCCTGATATCCAGATTGTTACTGCTTTATCCTATTCCGGTTATTTTGTATGCTCGCTTGTCAACCACACTTTCGCGCCATATTCCATGCAACACCGGCAAGCAACAACTACGGGGCCATCAAAGCGGAGATGAACTCCTCCAGTCCAGTCGAAGTGCAGCTGCTGAATCTGGCTGTGGCATCGGTGTTGCGAGAACTGCTGGATGTGGATGCTCCGGCGGCGAGAATTGTTTTAACAACAGTGGGGGCACCATAGGGCGCAAGAACAGCGGCAGACACAACAGCTGCGTGACTGCTGACAATGAGAGCCCATCAGGGCCTTTCGAGTTCAGGACACCGTGGAAGGATCATCTCACTGGTTGCAGGGAAGTACCGGGCCAGCAGGTGCTACTACTTCAGCAGACGGGAGTCAACCACATTGCACCGTTTCTACTGCGTTTCTTCGGCGTTGTGCATTCTGCGTTTCATCTGCCAGAGCTTCTCAAGAGGTTAAAGAACGTGCAGCATATTGTAAACATTGATGAGGAGAGCAGACGGAGCGGCGGCGCCGGTTGGTGGTCGTTCGGGCGTGAGTGGGATGCAGCAGTGCCACTGTTGCGCTATTGTTTGTCTTTTCTACCCTTCTTGCTGCTGCTATTCGCTTCCCTATTACTATTACTCACATATCGCAGCGGCAGCAGCGGCACAGTTGCTGCTGCTACTAAAGCTGCAAAAACAGTATCACAGGCTCGTGGCACCAACAGCGACGCTGCATACGCTGCCTTGCTGCTGTTGCTGCCCGTCT
This sequence comes from Eimeria zaria, assembly GCA_904066265.1. Taxonomy (NCBI): domain Eukaryota; phylum Apicomplexa; class Conoidasida; order Eucoccidiorida; family Eimeriidae; genus Eimeria; species Eimeria zaria. The sequence continues at coordinate 6,737 of CAJFCY010000456.1, forward strand.
CCTGCAGCAAGGAGAGCCAGAATAGCGGGAAACGGTGCATTATGCTGCTACTGTTAATAATAGCAACGGCTGCAGTTGCTGCGACACTTGCAGCAACAGCAGCAGACAGCCTGAAGGCGGCGAGCTGCGAGGCCCCTCTGGCTTTTGAGGCATTCTCTGGCCTACAGCAGGAGCACCAGCAGACACCGATGGTGAAACGAGGTCTCTACGGCATTCTTGAAGGCCTGCGGCAGCTTCCCACAGAATGGGAGTGTACCGCACCTGCAGCTATTGCTGCAGTGCGGGGACACACTACAACCTGCTCTACTTCTCCTGCTGCAGCGCGTGCTGCTCCCGGTTCATTTATTGCTGCGTCGGATCTCCAAGTGCTGCTTCACGAGGGTGCAATGGCAGCAAAGCAACTGAAGAAGAGCTGGCTGGGCTCTCAGTATGTGGTACTGCTTCAGGCAGAGACAAAAGTGCCGCAGCTGCAGCAGCAGCAGCAGTTACCGGGCGAGACTCTCTGGCGGCGGTCAGAGCGTTTCCTCTCCCCGTTGCTGGCGTTGTGCCGTTGGGGCAGATGCAATGTCAGCGCAGGCAACAGCAGCAGTGGCAGTAGACATAGGTTTTCCCCGGAGGCCAGCAGCAGGGGTAGCGATAGCGCATATAGTGAATATGAACACTTTTCTTTCATGCCTATCTCAGTCCATGACCGAACTAGCCTAGGAACACATCATCTCCAGGAGAAGCAGAAATTCACAGCCCTTTTTGGAAAACAGCAGCAAGGGTCGTTACGCTGCATGGGGGCAGAGAAGCTTGCTGATGCAGCGTCTGAAGTTGGGGATGCGCTGGACAATGCGCTGAAGCAGCACATGCTCATGCAGCAATTCGCTGACGATGTGCTAGAGCCGCACCAGCTGGTGCACCAAAAGGAGCAGTTGCTGCAAGTGCAGCAGCATGTGGAAGATGCGTTGCATCACGAACTTCCTCAGCTATGGAAGTTTGTGGGGCTGCTGCTGCAAGCCAGCAGCATAAGCGTGGAAGAAGTGCTGCGACGGATGCCACTGCTGCTGCTGACTGCAGCTTTCGTGGCAGCAGCAGCAGCAGGTGCTTCTCTTGTGAGGCACCTCGCTGCTGAACAGCCGGTGGTAAGGCATGCATCGTAAACGCTGAAACTTAGAAACTTTGGGCTTTGCGGATTATCGGTGAGAAGTTGTGGTTCATCGTGTATCTTTCCTTCTCGGGTTTGTCTTGAGCAGGGGAAGCTGTACGCTGCATGTAGAAGCTTCTGGAGGGTGTTTGGATCATGCTGCTGCATTGCTGCTTCCTTGCTGCTGCTGGCAGCGGCCGTTTCTGCAGACTCGGCCAATCTGGTGAAATCCATGTTGCAGGATTCCACAGTAAGATGCGTTCCGTGTTGACAGGAAGCTTAACACATTAAAGAAGTTCGCCACTATCTGCCTCGGTAACCGCTCATTCACAACCGAACTGTAGAATCGAGGGAACTGGCTGTGACACGTGTGCGCAGATGCTGCCGCGGTATTTCCCCTTAGGTAATGGGGCGCTTGAGCGAATGCTACTGCAAAGTATGGAGCAATATCAAGATTCCTTTGAGGACCATCAGCAGCAGAACAGTGCTGTCTTGCTTCCTATACCCAAGACCCAGGAGCTTGAACAACTGGTGGAAACTCTGGCGAGCGGCAGTCACCGCAGCAGGGCCTTATGGGACAGCGTCTCCATGCTCCAGCTACACTTAGAAGGGCGAGCTGATGCTGACTGGTTAGTTAAGCCTGAGTATTTAAAGTGACGCTGCTGAGAATTTACGGGACGCGGAAGGTCTACGAGTTCTCATGCCTTGTACGTGTTGCGTGTGCCATAGGCTGTACTACCCAGCTCCGTCGCAACCAGGCTTCAGTATTTCCTTGTCGGCAAGCAACAGGGACAGCAGCAGTAGCTCGATGGGCTATCAAGAACTTCTTCTTGAACTGCGGAAGCTTACAGGCGTCAATTGGGCGTTCAGGCAAGGAAGCGGTCTGCAGCTGAGCTCCAACGTGTAATCGTACATGCACATATGCCCTAGCCTGGCATGCAGTCAAGGTTTGCTGGGGTGTTGCGATTCTGAAACGTGTTTTTTCTTAATTGACTGACTGAAGAGCTAAACAGCTGAGTCTGAGTAATCAGCATGGCTCAACAAGACACTGTTGCAGTTTTGCTCTGCACTGCAGCTGGGGCCCCCTCCCCGAAGGCTGCGTCAATCCTGAACCCTTCCAAAAGACGCGGGCAACAACAACAGCATGGGCTTCTGCTGCTGCTGCTGGTGCAGCGGCTCGAGCGGCTGCCAGAACTATACAGAAACAACTTAGTCGGTTGATTCCTCAACGGCGCAGCAAGCAGCAGCAAATGCTGCCCCTTCGGCAGCGCCCAGCTCCCTGCTATTTCGTGTCGCAAGACGTAGAAGACAAGGATCTCCTGAGCAGGTAATGTGCTAACTTTGGTAAATGAGTGAAGGGGAAACTGTAGCTGTAGAGGTTTGCAGCTTAGCCACTTAAACATTAAGCCTGACAAGGTTTTAGCTTCAACTAGCAGTGCTGTGACCTCAGGTTTGGACTTTTAATCGCCCCCAAGTCCACCGCCCGTCTTTTGTCAATCTTTTCTCTCGCACGCCGAGTCGGTGAGGTCCCTCTTGCACTTCTTGGCCCAGCGGCACCGTACTGTTGCTGAGACTGCCTTGAGACAGCAGACAAGAAGTTCTACTGGCCTGCGTATTGAACGTGCGTTGTACTGCTGCAGATGCTGCTCGTGCATTCATAGAAAAACGCAGTAAGGCAGATGTACTTTTCCTGCAACAAGTAGCTGCAGGTGTTCAAGCCTTGGAGGTCTTGGTGCAGCGCAGCACGACATTTGCAGAGCTTCTACGACCCCTAGCGCATCTACAGCGGCATTTGGAGCAGGTAAATCCTTCTCGGGCTATTCTTAGGTTGCCTTCAGGATTTCTCGAACGCTAAACAACGGAGAGTTTCTAGCAGAGGCCAGGTGCACGTTGTGCAGCCAGGAGGGAATGTATCGTGCATCTGGCTTTTTGTGTTTTCCCTCTGCACAGGAAAACGACGCTCTGAAAATCCGCTACAATATAGCCAGGGCTGATGCCACAACAACTACAGGCTTCGTGCTGTGCTGCTTTGCCTGCTTCCTGCTGCTGTTCCTTGTTGTTGTTGCCTTCTCTCTTGCAAGGTTCTATGGACGTGTAAGTCCTTCTCTTGTAGCAGCAATAACTGCAGCAGCAGA
>CAJFCY010000457.1:0-14425 GCA_904066265.1 Eimeria zaria
TGCACACACATGAAACACTGTGCTGGTTTTAGGAAGCCCCACTAGCCATCTGGGGCTTGCTGAAAAAGCAGCAGCTGCAGCACAGGTGTAGCTGCACAGCTGCAGCAGCAGCACAGCTGGCGCAGCTGCTGATGCAGCTTAGCTAGCTCAGGATGGCTGCAGCAGAGGTGGAGTAAAACCTACTTGAGCAGCTAGATTATACACCTCATGGGGGCGCACGCGGGAAATAATATCAAAGAGAGAAGTTGAATCCGTCAAGTCTCCACAGTGCAGATGTATGCCTAGAAAAAGACGAAAGAAAACAGAAACTCAATGAAATAAAGCTGATGCAGTCTCCGCAATCAACTCCACGGAGATACTGCAGTTTCTATTATGGTATATGTGCACTTGTTGTGTATGCATATACACGTGGTCGACTGCTAATCGGTACTGATATGCAAGGGAGATGCAAGCAGGGCAGGAGATGCGCCCGCATATCTACAGGACGACGATACAACGTACGGCTGGAGACGATGGCGAGCCTCTCAGTGTTGACAATGCTGCTACGGCGAACGATTCCATGCACCTCATAGCCCTTGTCCAGCAAAAACTCCGTGAGGTACCTGCAACAAAGAGTGAAAACAAACAATCAGTTACCTCAGCATATAAACCCTTTGCCTCCTTACCTCACGTCTCGCGGCACCCAAGCATACACAGTAGCACATGGGCTCTCATTTCAGAAGGGATATTTCGGGTAGACACGGATATGGGGGTTTGGTGTTTTCGTCTCGGGGTCGGTTCTTTCACTGGTTAACTAAGAAGGCGGCTATTGGTTATTGCGACTTACGAGCCATCTTGTCCTGTAATGCCGGTGATGAGTGCTCGACGCACGGCTGTCATTTTTAAGACAAATAAGCTGAAGAATCTTCTTTCTTTCTGCTAGTGTAGCAGTCTAATCCTCCTCAGCACAGGAGCTAACCGTACGCCGTCCGAGAGTTACGCGGAGGCTGGCTCATGGAGACGGCAGTAAACTGCAGAAGGTGTATCAAGAAGAAGGGCAAATAGAGATGGATTTCAAATACTTCATTCATCGAACAATCAGAAAAAGGAAGATGAATTGAATACTTCAGATTGTCGTAGCGCTCACTGCAAGCACCCGCACGAGGGGGGATGAGGTGACTCGCGGTTTGTTGAAGGGGGAATTCACACACCGCCAATCGTTATTAATAGAAAAAAGTAAATAAAATAACTGTTTGTATTCCAAATAAAAACAAAACAGTCTTTGATCTTCCCTGCGTATGTCTGACACCAACGACCAGCAAAAATCGAGACCCCGAAGGGAGTACAGAATGATAATACAAAACTAAGCGGCCTCGTGTCAGCCGCGCCTACAAAGCCTTACAAAAACAAAGGAATAAGCAGCTTCTTCTATTGAATCTTCAAGCCACCACATACAAACTTTACAGATTATGCCGACCCCTTCGGGGCTGTAAACTGTTGCGAGTCACACACCCGAGCACGGCCTTCCTGGAGCGTCTTCTTCGACTGACGTGGTGATCTCTCCACGACTGCTGTTTGTGTTTCTCAAAATCTGCTGTTCTTTAAGCGTAGGCCTTCGTTCACAGCACGTGGCTCTTGCCACCTCTCGTTGGATAAGCTCTTTTGTATCTTCTTCGGGTGCGTGTGCATGGGGATGCTCCACGGGATAACTGACCAAATAACAACTTGAAAAACAAGGAAATCTTGATTATAACGAAACACTTAACGTGATTATCAAGGTAGATACAGCAAGAGGCCGCTGAATGCGGCCTTTGCAACTTGTCCTCTTGGGGGCGACTGAGTGTCTCCTCCTCTTACACACGAACCGAATAGCTGTAGCAACATTAAGTATTCATCCTTATTAAAGTACGTTCTTACGTACACATAAACGCTTATGCAAGCAGACATGCACATATGCAAAGGGAAGCAATCATCCTTATACGCACATTCCACTTGAACAAACGCGCACGCTCATTCGTGCACACACGCACATTTGCAGCTGATTACAGAGAGCACAAGTTCACACCTAGGGTATTATATATAACGTTACATACCAGAACAAAATTAAGAGAGGCACTACTATTTTCAACCCAACAACAAGTAAAATATCTCACTGTGTTTTTCTCAGTCTCTTGTGACTAGGGAAGCTGTGCCCTTACTCAATACGTACCAACCTTGTTTGCCTTCGCCTGCATTCTTTCCACGTTACAGTGATAAGACGATTCAACATTTCAGAACCGTTTCAACATTTCTTGCAAGAAACATGGGCATTCTAACTATAGTTCATTTCGGCATGCCTCTAGTTGTTTATAAGGAGCAAGCTTGGACCTTCACAACTAAAATTTACTGCCTGTTTTCTGCCTTCAAGCAGAATAAACTTCGCTCACTGCAGGCGTTCGCATCTAGCAAGCTTTGCTTCTATTCCTCTAGAATGCTTCTTGAGTTGAACTACGAGAGTCTTCACTTCTGCTGTTGTGCGGGATATGCACTTTTTCGAATAGTGATTTGTGCAGCCCTATCTTGACACCTCAAGCGTCTCATATATTGCTTGCTCGTAGTATGCTACTAGTGGACTGTATTTTCTACAAATCTTTGTTTCAGCGAAGTTCATCTGCAAAGAGGTGCTCGTAGTCTGTGTCGATAATATTTGGTTTCGGCAAGAGCTGGGTCTTCCACCGCTAAACGTACATTGATGGATTTCGTTGCTGGTGAGCTACTGCGTTCTGCAAGCAGTGCATGCAGGATATTTCTTCCTCAGTTCCTGCACCTCTGCGCCCTTTTTGGACGACCGCAGTACATTTGTAGCCTTTCTGTTGATTGCTCTACTACACACGGATCTTCGCGACAGCCGATGCACAAAGCCAACTTCGCATGTCGCGGATATTGCCTTTGTGCATGTGATGCCCCGCTAAGTGGCTGCGATTAAACCTTACACCGGACGAAGTATTTTCTGTGGCTTTGGCGTATCCTGGTAGCAGGTCTGCAAGTACGCGGTGCTGCATTCGTAACACTAGCCGGACTCGCAGGCAAGAAGATGTGCGACGCTCTAAGAGTTTGACGTTATGCTTCTCAGACGAAACATCCTGTGGACTGCTTGTCAGCTCCACAGTTCGTAAATGGAAGTGGTCTTAGCGTGTTGAAGGCCTAAGGCCTGCATATTATCTCAACCTGTGATCGTGCACAAACCATTTACTGGTTTCTGTCTGCACTGTGTCCTTGCTGACAACCGGAGAAGGACTTGTTTTGATTCAGGCTGCAGCTTGGCTCTTAAGCTGACTAATCAGAAAGTTCTGTTCAGATATATGTTCACATTGATTACAAAAGGCTATTCATTTGATGCTTTCAAACAGTATGCGCCAGAGCAGTGAGCACGGTGGAGATTGCCTCCATTTGAGTTCTCCGTATGCTGATGAAGCACTCACAAGCAGTGACATCAAATTTTTCCCCGCGATGAGGGAGATACTATTCTTCTTTGCACTCAGTTGAAGCTACTTATACAATGGTACCTTTACTTGCACCATCGTGCTTCCCATGCATTCTTGATGCATGGATGCAAAGGATGTGTCACGCTCTATAGGAAGAGATTTAATCCTTCGAAGATGACACATCCTTTGCAAAACAAAAATATATATATAGCCACATTCGAATATGCATGTGAGTCCTAATACGCTCACACGCACCTTCGCCAGCGCAACCTACCTTTTTTGGTTCAGTTATAGGGAGCCTGGAGGCGCTTCTGAAAGGTCTACCCTTCTAATTGCCCTTGGACTCGTCATTTTGAAATTCCAGTTCCTCTCTTGAATGTTCATTCGATTCGAGACCCTGATATAACTTCTTCAGCAGACATTGCGCTGTCAACCTCAGGAGGCGGAGTAGCTTCGCCAACTGGCTGTTCCACGTCTGGATTGTGCTCGGGCTTCGTTTGCTTTCCTGCTTCTTCTGCAGGTTCTGTGGCCTTTTCTGGGGCAGGCATACTTTCCGAAGGAGATTCTGCTTCAGCCTCTGCACTAGAAACCGCTTCAGTGGCTGCACCCTGGTCCGGTTCCGCTTCTTCGCCTGCTTCTTGGTCTTTCTCTATGGGAACTTCGGGAGCAGAGGCATCCCCAACTGTACTTTCCGTGCCAGCCTCTGCACTAGGAACTTCTCCAGTGGCTGCATCCTGGTCCGGTTTCGATTCTTCTCCTGCTTCTTGGTCTCTCTCTGTGGGAACTTCGGGGGCAGAGGCATCCCCAGCAGTACTCTCTGTCCCAGCCTCTGCACTAGGAACTTCTTCAGTGGCTGCATCCTCGTCTGGTTTCGCTTCTCCTGCTTCTTGGTCCTTCTCTGTGGGAACTTCAGGGACAGAGGTATCCTCAGTAGGAACATCCGCTCCAGCATTTGCTTCAGAAGCCTCTTCTTTCGTTACACCCTGGTCAGGCCCTTCTTGCTTTCCTGCTTCTGGCACTTGCTCCGTAGTCTCGTCGTGGCCAACTGGACCCTCAGCACCGCCTTCCGTTACAGCCTCTGCAACGGAAACATCTGCTTTGGTTGCATCCTGATCGGGCTCTATTTGTCCACCTGCCCCCTGTCCTTGCTCCGTGGTTTCTACGTGCCCAGCAGCAACCTCAGCAGCACCTTCCGCTACAGTCTCTGCATCAGAAATCCCTTCTTTTCCTGCACTTTGATCGGGATCCGTTTGTCCTCCTTGTTCTTTTTCAGTTGGTTGACCGCGTCCGGTGGCATCTTCAGCAGCACCTTCTCTTCCAGTTTCTTCATCAGATACATCTTCGTCTGCTCCCTGGTCGGACTCGTCTTGGTTTGCTGCTTCTCGTTCTTTCTCTGTGGAATCATCGGAGTCAGATGCATCCTCCTCGGCACCCGCTCTTCCAGTCTCTTCATCAGAAGCGTCTCCTGTAGCTACAGTGTATTCAGGCTTCACTTGTTTTCCCGCTTCGTTTTCCGTGAGCCCTTCGGGGGCAGCAGTTGCACCCCCAGCAGTGTCCTCTGCGGCAACCTCTGCCTCACGAGCGTCTTCTGCGCCGCTAGCAACTTCTTGCAACGGTCCTCCCTCCGCGCCTTCTGCAGCTTCGTCCTCAGCTCCATCCGAAGATCCCCCTGAATTGGAAGGCATATCAAAGAAGGTCTTGGATGGTCTGTTAATGTCAGTGGCTCCATTTTCTGCTTGCTTTTCGTTGGCTTCTCCAACAGTTATTTCCAGGACCCCTTCCTCTGAATGGGAGTGTTCATCGCCGGCTGGCTTTTCAGTTGCATTTCCCTGGAGAGTATTTCCGCCCTGTTCCACCGGCGGCCGGCGTTGATTCCGTTCATACTGAATCATCTCGTAGATGCTCGAAAGCATGGAAGCACCCCCTGCGAAGAAGAGTCCAATGTGCGTCTTCGAGGCGTATTCCAGGATTATCCGTATCAATTCGGGGACTTTGAGATGTGAAATATCTATTCCTGAGGAAACCAAGGAAGCTATAAAGGCAGCAACAGCAAGCAGGAGCAGCATGTGTCCTCTAAGTTTGGGTTTTGATGCCTTTTGTGCCGATTGCGAGTTGTTTTTTCGGCCGCCAGTAAGGCTGCCTGCCATATCCATCAGCCCGGCGAGGATAATCCCCGTAGATAAGTTTGTAGCGGCTTTGACACCCAGCTTATCCATCACGTGTGCAGTGGTTTGTAATGCTGCTTTTGCAGGAGAAAGATGAGCGTGAGCTGCAGGAGGCAAGCGGGACGCTGCAAGCGACAAGAGGATACCGATTAACAGTAGAACTGAGCCAAAGGCAATCAGGCTTTTGCCTCTTGCAGAAGTTGAAGACTGCGCTGAGGGAGATACAACTGCAGCTCCATTTTCACCCGGATTATCTTCTGATGCAGGCGGGTCCCCTATTCCTGGCGGGATGGGAACATCTAAGACAATCTCTTCGTAGTCGTCATCGGCTCCAGCAGCAGGGCCACTAGGGATACCAACAATATGAGCGCCTGAATTAGACAGTCCTAGTCTCCTCCGTATAAAATCTCTTGCTTCTGTAGGTTGAGCCACTGAAGATTCCCTATCTACGTTGAAACCATCGAAGTCCATTGGCTGCTCCGCTACCGAAAACGTGGCGCTGCCAAGAAGGAGGGCAGCTGCAAGGACATCTCGGCCCCACATTGTCAAAAAAGAAGAACTTGCAATTTAAAATAAAATTAGTTTTAAAATGATGAGAGGCAGTGGCTGTTTTCTCTCTCTGCAATGTAGTCACCGGTCCTCAGACGCTTGTCAGACCGGCCCTGTCTTCCGCAACACGACACAGAGAGACAGGAAAGTAGGACAAATAAGAGTATAAAAGGTTAAATATTGTGGCTTAAGTTGGAAAAAGCAATTAAAAACTCGAATTCAAAGATAGTTCTGACGGAGAGGTGAATATTGCTGCTGCAGGCGGTCGGTGTCGACGGCAGTGGTTCAGGCGGCGATGTGGTTCACTGGAGGCCTGCTAGGCAGGAGCTGCCACCGAAGAAGACACGGGTTTTTGGGTATATTATTTGAAATAAATGAAGTAAAATGCACATAGGGTATTATTTCAATGAATATATCAAAGTAAACTTTCAATTCTATGTCTATAGTACACATCGGCACCTTGTGCCGACTACCTGTTTCAGCAGAACCGACTGTGCTGTTGTCAACCAGTCGCCAACACGTCTCTACAAAGTTTACGAGGCGGTTTCAATAAAGTTCTAGTGTTTTTTCTTGTAGAATTGATGAGAATTTCGAAGCGTAGTAGGGGCGAAGAGAAAACATGTGTAGAGTGTCATCAGATGGTTCCAACTTCTGAAACGAAGTGTCGATGAAATGCTTCGGCTGCCCACAAAGAACCCTAAAACATGACGAATCCAAAAAGCCAATAGAAGGAGAAAACATGGGAATTCAGAAACTTAGACACACTAGAGAAGGACTTGAAAGACGGTAAAATGAGGGGCCGGCAGCGGTTGATTCAACGGTGTTCGCAATGTTGAACGTGCCGAATGTTCACCACATATATGTGCGCAAAAGTAGGCAAAACATTAAAAAATAAATGAAATGCAAAAGAACTTATATGGGCGCGCTACGCTGAACACGCAACACCGCACGGTAGCAAACTATAAGCAAAGAACGCACAGAATCAATAGGCTTAACAGCTATGTTGACTACAGTCCAACATGCGTTGTTTAGCTTGTGTTTGGCTTGCAAACTCCACGCATAACACTGCCTTCTATTTAAGAATGATGTGCCTGCACTTACATATTGGAATATGAATTTAACGCTAAGCATAGATGGCTGGCAACGACTGTGGGCACCATTAGCCTACGACCGTCGTGAGCTGCTGTGGCAGGTGCTCGACCATCTGCTCGACAAGCAGCTCATACCTGTCGAATGGGAATGAATTACATATCTGAACAAGCTGCAACCTTCTCCAGTACAAGAATGGCTCTTTGAATGCCTTTGAGAGAAGTATTAAGACGTCAATTACCGCAGTGCTCGGCGGTAGTCGAGCAGTAGAAATAATGCTGTTAGCCATTTTATTGATGCAGTTCTGACACGGAAACAAATATGGGTTATATAAGTTCATCTGATATCTTAACGTGCATGCAGTAGAAACTGCCGCATATTCCATTACATATTTGATAGTGATGGGCCTTGGGCATGAAATTCAGAAACAAACCACGCCGGTCATATTCGGATTACCGTTATATTTGGCCATCCTGTACACACTCAGCAAATCTTTGCAACTCCATGTGCCATGCTGCCAAGTCGCACTGCAGTTCCTAATCTGTATGTGCTACGGGAAGACTCAGGGGCCTATTGGCGCAGGAGGCACGCCAGAAATGAGAAGCTAAATAGTTGAGTGCAAAGGAGAAGCTAATCGGGAAGATCGTCTGAGCCAGAGGACATTCTTACAAATACCTGATTGAAAAAGCAGGAGCTGGCTGAAAAGTTGTATCGAGTTCCCTACAAATAATAAGTCCTGCACAGAGGTGAGCGGCAGTTTGTGTGGTGTCAACTGGACAACGGCTGAATGAGATATGCGCGAATTTGGAATGATTGGGAAGAGCCTGCAGAAGAGAAGCTAAGAATGCCTACATTTGTAGCCGCCGTTGTTGAGCTGAGGGTAGCGAGTAGGTGCGCGTGACTAATTGCTTTGCAGATGTGATAACCCACTTGCGTTGACGGTTTTCGTGCCCATTCAACGCAGTTTTCTCGTTTCTTATGAAGTCTGCGCACCACTGCTCATCCCAGTACGCCAACCTCTTGTAGCTGCTCTTTGTAGTGAGGCCATTGCATTTTTGGGGAAATCAAGATGAAATCTCGAGGATTTTCCGAATTGGTATAGGTGATTGATATCAATGGGTGTCCTGTCCAAGTTGGGGGCAACTCTACAGAAAATGCTAACATATTAATCCTGGGGCGAGTAGACGATTACGAAGTTGAGAGAGTGGACCACCGAGAAAGCTTGTGATCCCTTTGCTTCACTTGTCTGTAGCTTCGTGTTTGATAAGCAGGAACGTCCGCCGAACAACTCTCCCATTTTTGAAGTCGCAAAACCTCTTCCATATGTTCCTCCTGGATTGGTAATCTGTCTAAGGAGTGAGCTGCTTGCCACATCAGAACTTTCGGTGCCAGCTTACTGCCCATGAGCTTACTTAGAGTTCCCTTTCGCATGCCGGATAATTCTTCGCCGTCGTTAACAAAAGGTGTACATAGCATGTTATTGATCAATTTTCGTTTCTTGCCATTGGAATTATGGGAAGGCATCGCCTCAACCGGCGTGTCACTGACACTACCTGTTAGGAAAAAGGGTTTATTGAAATCAAGGAGCACAAGTACTAGAGACAGTTTCAGCTGTTTGCTGGGGCTAATAGCAGCGTGTGCTTCTGCTTCTGCCCTAATAAACTGTTTTTCTAGAGTAGATCCGGTAAAGGGGCAGCCGGCCCGTACAGTGCTATTCAAAGCATCCGTATGCTTAACTTCAACTGTGCCCATTTCTGCTGTTTCTTGGGTGTAACCTATATCAACTTTCGCAAATGATCAACATGACCGAGTGCATGTCCTTTTTTGTCGTTTCCTGCAGCGTCTGTAGGACACTGAGTTCACTCCTGTTAGTGTAGCGGTTGGCATTCCCGTTGGGAGTGCTTAGAGGTGCCCATGCCCATTGATTCCGGCACATAGACATCAATAATACTGCCTGCAGGACGCATGTGCGCCTTCCATTGATTCATCCATGACATGCCTAAGAATACGTAATAGAGAACAAATCCGGTGTAGAAGGGCCGTATCATGCCAGTACGATGCACTTCAGACTTGAGCCTGCATTTTAAGCCAGGAGGTGTACCGCTTCTTGCTTCCTGCCAGCCATTGGAGGAGCCTACTTCCGGAGGCGGCGCAAACTGTAACAAGATTCCTCAATTTCATTAGAGGACCGTCGCGAGCTCCAGAAGAGTCAAAATACTCATAAGATCGGGGTTCCAACAAGCAGTTGGCCTCCCTCCCCCGGCTCGGCTCGGCTCCCTCCCCGGCTCTTAGATGCCCAGGGCTCGGCTGACGGGTTGCCTTCTCACAGGGAGAGGAAGCAGCTCAGCACGAGTTGCAGAGCACCTCGCCGCAACTCGTGCTGCACGGCAGCCCACCATGTTTAGCACATCATATTCCCCTTTTGGTGCAAGTATAAGCTCTATAAGCAATTGCCAGGCACTTACTTGCCCGTTAGTAGGCAGGCTGTGCACCAGTACGGACACACAACTCAACTTCTTCTAGAGCATGCTACACAAAAGAATAGCCACGGAGCTTGCGTAGGTTACACCTCTTCTCCGTCCCTTCAGATACCAGCTCCACTTCACACCCTACCCCGAATAGCAATAGTAACTCTGCTGTATCAATACGAAATTCGTTAAAGAGATAGTTGACTCGAGACGAACCTGCATATGCGGCTGCTGTCACATCTTTGGGTTTCAATGCCGTGTTTCACGTTGCCTAGTGGCTGGCGTGCCTTTCCCACCGCTTTCCTGATTTCCCTGGATGCGCTGTTAGGCGCATTGCCACCCACAGTTCTTAGCTCTCAGCCGCCTGCTACCGATTGTGTGACTAGTTTTGTTGCAATTGAAGGGCAGGGGTCTCTCGGTATCTCCCCGTTGCCTTCTGTGTGCCCGACTCACTGGCTGCACCCTGTCTACCCTTCTTGCACTTTTCGTTGCAGGGTTGGCATTCACACCCCCAACATTTATATGCTACATATAACTATATGATGCATATGCTCGATATCTGGTTCGTTTCCGAACTCTCCTCATTCTCCCCACCCAGGGCTGTGGAAGCGACGCTTCCTCTCGCCTTGATGCGTATGTACTTCATTAACCCCGCAAGTGTCAGCTTTGGAACCCTTAGCTCCCTCTCCGCATCGCAGTCAGTAATGAAGTGCCTTTTATGAGGAGAGCCTTGCCCTGTGCCATTGGTATAGGAGTTCCGAGATAAACCCTAAACCTAAACCCTAAATCCTAAACCCTAAACCCTAAACCCTGAGGAGTTCTGCTGCCAACAACTGATACATCTCGATGCAGATTCATTTCGATACCTTCACTTGAGTTTCTTTAACTTTGCTGTAGCCTGTCTTCTTGCCTGTCTTCTTGCCTAGATAAGGATAGTCCGGCATCGACGAGCATCTCAGAAAATGCCAATACTCCGCCTTTACTCCAGAAAGGGGGTTTCTTGCTTAAGTGCATCCACGTTTTCCGTGTTTCTTCTAAAACAGCAATAGCCCAGCAGTAGCTGTATCCCTTCGGGGGTATTTTGAATACAACAACACATCTCCAGAAAAATAGTTGGTTGCTGCACTCCGTCCGCATCGGGTTTCCCGTTACATGTATTGAATAGCCAGCGTCGGCTGGGGCATTCTTAATGTATTGGCTCCTTTCTAAGACGACCCCCAACTGGATGGGATGGGGATACTTCTAATGTGAAGAGGCAGCCAATGGGTGGCGGCTGCCTCCCCGTAACAGGTCAGCTACTTCTTAGTGTTAACTACTCTATCGAGACAGCTAAAAACTTTCGGGAGAATATCTTAACATTTTTTTTTTATTTTTTCTAAAGTGACTTCTAAACTAATTAATTATTGTTAATATAGCAGACCAGAGACTTGTAGTTGGTGGTAGTTGAACTTGTGTTTGAGTTTCTTAAGTATAAGGAGATACTCAATACAATAACTAAATGTTTCTCTATCTATGGGATTGGGGGTTACAGTGGAGTTGAACGGGTTGAGAGAAGTATAATGGCTGTCCTCCGACTGTCTTGAGGTGTAATATAAACAAAATACATACATTAAGAATTGTTAACAGACAGCCAATATCCCCATTCTCAAGGTATCCTGTATACTATAGTGAATAAGGGGAGGTGGGTTGGTGGTAGATGAGATAGCCTGACACGAGCTGCAACTCGCCTCACTGCTAGGATGAAGTCCCCAATCCTATAGGAGGACAGTCATTAGCTGTTGTAGTATCATGCTACTTAATATAATAAATAGTTGTTTCTTAATATAAGAAACAGGTTACCCTCCCTCCAGCCCACAGGCAACTTGGGAATGGCAGCCCATTGGTCTGGTGTTGGTGGAGAGGAGGCTGCCTTAGGCGAGTTGTATGTTACACCTCACACACAACTACAACTCGCGCTGCACGGCAGCCCCCTCTAATGTATACATAATAAACATTCGTTTCTCCTTATAAAACAACATTGCATGCATACTTAAGATATTTTATTAGCCATTCATATACAGGGAAGCAGCAGTATGAATGTATGTTTCAACTTCACCAGGGGTTGCAAGGCAACACAACACCACATGCAAGCATAGACCAGACCCTTCTGCTGTCTTAACTGCCATTGTATACAATTGTTTAGCATTCAGGTGACCCTCCATAGCCAGCGTGTTGGCAAGTATGTATATACACACCAATACCCCATAGAAACCTACACCAAACCTCGCCGCTTCTCTCCAGACGTCCTGCTTACTGCTGCCCTGCATCCTGTAGCTGCAGCAAATAGGATGCTGCTTATAATCTGCTGCAGCAGACACTTCAGCCACTCCTACTGCTCGGCCACCCCACATGCAGGCATAAGCAAGCCCCCTGCTGTTGCATGCACCACTACCCCAGCAGACACTTGCTAGACTTGTGTACTCCGCCCTCACCATCCAGTCTGCATGCAAGTAGAATAACAGATAATGCATGCAGAAACACATAAAGTAACAACATTAGACAGCATATACTGCAACAACGAGGTATAGTATACTTACACAGACACTGGGGTGTATACTCAGTTAACTGCAACCTAATAGTTTTGCTGCAAACAAAGTGCAGGAATGTAACAACAAAAGGCTGTTCATGCAGCAGCATCAATAAGTTTTATTGTATAAAATTGTTGTTGTTGTTGTTGCTGCTGCTGCTGCTGCTGCTAGTGTTTTGCTGCTGCTCCAGCTTCAACAAGTGGGTAGAGTGGCATAGTGCGTATATTGTCGCTGTGTTAATCTGTCTGAGCATCTATGGGAAGTTGTTTATTAATATTTATTATATTAGGGTTTAGGGTTTAGGGTTTAGGGTTTAGATGGTGTCACCCCTCTTTGCTGCTGCTGCTGCTGCTGCTGCTGCTTCGGCTGCGGCGGTGTTGTGTGCTTGGCACGCGCTTACAGCAGCAGCAGCAGCAGACTGTGTTTTTTTGTTTTATGAAGCTGTATAAATGTATTTTCTTATATTTTATTATTATTTTTCTTCTTTTTACTAATATATTATTATAAGTTGCCTCCTCAAACAACCCCATCTTGCTGCAGCAGCACAACCTGTATTCAGCTGCATGCGCTATACCCCTCGTCTTGCTATTATTTGTCTGCTTGTAGTCTTCTGTTGTTGTTTATTCTGTTTGTTATTTTCTATTTATTAGTATTCTCTTTCTTATTCTCTTATACTTCAACCAACCTCCCCATACACCCGAACAGCAGCGCAGCAGCAACCCTCCTGCTGCCCCCTGCAACAGCATTTATACCAACATTCCTCCTTTGTTCCCATTATATAACCCCTGGCTGCCTTCAAAACAGCAGCAGCAGCAGCAACAACAGCAGCAACAGCAGCAACAGCAGCAGCAGCACCGCCACTTCTCCCCTGCTGCAGCTGCCAACCAAGCCAACTACCACAGCTGTAGGCTGCAACTTCAAACACTCGTAGCTGCTCTCACCATAGCAGCAAGACAGCAGCAGCACATACTTAAAGGAAGCATATAAACAACAACTATCATTAGCTGCTGCTGTTATTATTGTCTGTATACTGCTTGGTGTAGTTGTGCTGCAGTAGTTTGTTATGGGAGGCTGCTGTTGGCTGTCTGCTGCTGATTGCTGCTGTTGCTGGCTACTGCATGCTGTTACATGCTGCTGCATGCTCCTTCATGCTTCTGCATGCGTTGCAATGCTTGTCTGAGGGGTTGTTCAGCTGCATGCAGAGAGTAGCGGTTGTCTAGCTGCTGCTGCTGCTGCTGTTCTGCGGTGTATGCACACCTTAAGCTGTTGTCAGTTGTTGCAGCAAATCTGCTGCTGTTTGTCTCTAACTCACTCTATTGTACTGTGTCCAGTACAGCAGCACCAATAACAGCAACAGCAGCAGCATGTAGGATATCAGAGAGACCAGATTCCGTCTGCTGCTGCTGCTGTTGCTGCTGCTGCTTGTTGTGGTTGCTGGAGCTGCTGCTGCTTGTTTGCTTGTGTGTTGCATTTGTATTCAGAAAATATCCCCTTTATCCCTTTTCATTCTCCTCTCTCGTACGTAGGAAGAGCAGTAGCAACACCAGCAGCAACAGCAGCAGCAGCAGCAGCAACAGCAGCAGCAGCAGCAACAGCGGGAGGAGCTCTGCAGCAGTTGCAGCTGAGGTGTATATACAGTAGCTGTAGTTGCTGCTTCAAGTTTCTCGTATTGAAATTAGCTGATGATAACAAAGACGGCGAGACAGGCGATGCCTGAGCCGTAAGTTATTGCGTTGCTGCGTCTTTGCAGCAGCAGCAGCAGCAGCAGCAGCAGCAGCAGCAGCAGCAGGAACAGCAGCTGCAGCAGCAGCAGATTCTCTTGAGTGTCGGCTTAATTGCTGCTGTCTGCTTGACAGCTGGGTGTCTCCTTTCCCATTAGGTATAGTTGCTGCAGCAAACAATGTCGAAGCAACAGCAGCAACAGCTGCACCAGCAGCAGCATCAGCAGCATCAGCAGCTGCTCCTACAGCATCAAGCCATGGATGAAGGAGACACTACACCACCTGCGTCTCCTGTGGATGGATTAGACATGGATGTTCAGCAGCAGCAGCAGCAGCAGCAGGAGCAGCAGCAGCAGCAGCAGAGTGTATCTCGTCGTACAGCATGTTTGTCTCCTTCTGCCCCTCCCCTATCTTCTCCTTCTC
>CAJFCY010000458.1:0-14400 GCA_904066265.1 Eimeria zaria
TATATATATCGTACCCGACTGCAGGACAGCCTCTAGAAAGGCCAGTTGCTTGCGAGCAGTCCCATGTGACGACAATAAGATGTTGGAATCCAAATGAATATTTACAACGGTCACGGAACTACGGCGAGCACCGGCGCCCACATCGGCCCGGTTTATCACCGGCTGGTGCTGCAAGGTACAGAAAACAAATGCAGCACATTACGGCGGAAGATGCAATTCGCCTGTGTCCTGTGGGGGCACAGCCGCCAGCAGTTGAGTGCCTTCATAAAAAGTTGGTGGGAAGTAATGCTCTAATTATATTTGTATTTCAGGACGCTCTTAAGGGTTCTGCAACAAAACATTTGCAGCCTTACGTGTTTCAGTTGTCCGATGTTCGAGACAAGAGGAAATGCGGATAGATCTTGGTGCACATTTTTGTACACAAACCGCGAAAAATACCAAGGATTCGGAAACCGCCAACGCACGTGTGCAGCTGCAACGCACACCAATCGCTCCTGCCTTGTGAATGAATAAGTCTAAATGTTTAAAGAAACAAGCAAAGAAACAATTGAAGGGGAGAACATGAATGAATATGACAAGCTTCCCTAACAAATCAAGACAGGTTGTATCATTCCTTCCTTCCTCACCGTTCCAATCCTGCGGTTGTTTGCACGCCGTACAAGATGAGAAATATCGTCGAATCTGCGCTTCTGGGTCGAGTTTATAATCGTGATTCCCGAAGATAGGAAAGAAAGCCACCTGTACAAGCAATACGGCGCATGCAGAAACTGCAAGGTGAATGAAAACACGTCCATTTTGTCAAAGGAAAGGTCCCAGATGTTCCTATACAGTTGATACCGAGAACAATTTCCAACAACCCACTAACGTAATCACTACCCTACAGACCCTATGAAAGCCCCTGAAAGAACTCTGATGTATCCCCGAAATACTTCCAGACAGACGGATTTGTAGATGCGGCGACCCCAGCAGCTCAACGCAACGCACCCGCTGCAGGGAAGGATGACCAAAGGGAACTTCAAAATGCGAAGCAAACTTCGGATCTTCTACACTGCTGACTCCACTAGGGTAGAAGTTGTCACCCAGTAGTGAAACGAACGAAACCGGAACAACGGAACAAACATCTGCCATTGTCGTCACCACCTGACAAACAAGAATACAACGGCACCTGAGGACCATACACCCCAAATTAAGGATGGTAAACCCCGCAAACATCAGATATGGTTTTAAACCTAGACGTCTACGTCATCTTCCGTATAGACTGCAGGAGGAGTATGGAATATTTAAACATCCAGAGACCGTAACTACTGTCCTACTAACAGCAAACACCAAAGCAATTCATTCAGTAGCACGTAGCAATACATATGCGTGTCACCTGCTTCAAACCTTCAGACAGAAGTCCTGTGTCGCCGACAGCTACGAAGTAAACCCCCTTCGAGCCATCGGTAGCGCTTTCCCAGGCTTCGGGGCCGTCACAAGCGCCCGTCCCAGGTTCATCTGCGCTCTGCTTGACGCATCTAAGGGATTCCAGAGAATTCAGCCAAAGAGATGGCGGGTCTGCATCAGGTAAAATGCTCACATCCTCCCTCTCTCGACGACGACGCAGCGAATGGTACGCTGTTGCTGCTGGGGATAGAGCTGCTGCAGCGGCTGTAGCTAATGCAGGCTCTTCTGTTGTTTCAAGAGTTGCTTCTGGATCCTCTTCACGAATTGAATTCGTCGTCCCCGGAAGGCTGAAGCCATCGGGTGTTGCAGCCCATGTCGTCTCCAGACCGCCGCTGGCGATTTCAACGGGGTGAGCACCAGACAAATAATTAGGGGCAGTCGCAGCACGCGACGGCGCCGAAATATGAATGAGAAGAGTCCAAGCTACGAGATAAACTGCAAAGTAAATCATTCCTACGTGTAATCCTGCGCCGTTTCGAGGACGAGAAGCATGCATTGAACGATCCGCTAGTGCATAGGGGGTGTTTACTGTCCTCGTAAGATCTCAGGAAGACACCAAGTTAGAAGCGCTGCATCGAATATGGACGTATGATCATTTTTCAACAGCAGACAAAGTCATTTTCGCCGGAAGTTGATGCCTGTGGGGCCCCCCAAGGTCGGTTTAAACTCGTGCGGCAACAAGATCATGTTCCGCGAACGAAGCTGCTGATGAGAGTCAAGCTGCTCACTCACTAAACTAACTTCGCTGAAGGAAATGGCCAAAAGCTCTGTCCTATTACGCTTGTTGATAGTGGCTGGGGGTGAAGACGAGCTGAATTCCTCCTGCTGCCTCCCTGGTCAACAGTGGGAAAACGCATGCGCTGGCGCTGCCTCAAGCTGATATGGGCCCATAGGGCCAAATCACGGAATCAATGCTTTGACATCAAACGTAAATACGGTATTTTGCGATAGGTACTCCGTTTTTAAGGATGGGCAGCAGCTCACTATCATTTCATGTATTCACGGCCGTTGTCGGCACAGCCGAAAGCAGACTCGCTGCCCACCAAGTGCAGATGAGAAGCGCCCGTACAGCCTATTCTAAAAATTGCTCCTGCTTCCTTCTTTTACTGCTGCAGCTTGCATTGTATTTCAAACCCGGAATGACACTGTTGCATCCGCCGTTGACCTACGTGATTTCCATCGGTGCCCCGTAGTTTTGAGTAGTTGCGGAGTGCAGGTGCTGAGCAAGTACACGCAACAGCGGATGTTTTCCAGCACACATAAAATAAGATGGTAAGCAAAAAAGTCCTGGCAGCGCTCGGGAAGCAGAAATAAGCGTCGCGAGGACTTTGCCGCGCTTGCACTGTAGGGAGGGTCGCCTATCACGGGAGAGAACTCGAATCCTGGAGCTTGTTCAAGGGCCATTGTTAGCTACAAGATATCTATGTACTTAGATATAAGATCTTTTAGAAACCAGCTCACGTTACCCTTCCTTTCGTCAACGAGGGCCCGGAGGCTTGGTTGCCGCGGACAGAGCACGGGACCTGACACGAAGTGGAAATTAGCTCGCTGCCACTCGTGCAGCCCGAGTGCCTCAAATGCAAACCCAGCAAAGCCCCGTTCTTCTGCATGCACTAACACTATAGGCAATTCTTAGACGCTTACGTGGCATCAAGTAAGCAGGCTGCGCAGAGGCAAGTGTGCACACCTTATTTTCACGGAGAGCATGCTTTAGCTGCCTCCATCTTCTCCGTCGAACAGCACACGCCCTCGTCTGCTCTCATCAATGGATTGCAGAAGAAAAGCAGAAGTGGGCTAGTAAGGAAGGGAGTGCACGTAGGAGTGCTCAGCTGATGCTGTAACGAGAGTCATCGACCGTACTAGAGGATTGTCGTGAGCTGCAAAAGAGTCGAAATACTTTTATAATGAGAGGTCCAAAGCAGCTCACTTCCCTTTCCAGCAGATAGACGTTATATGGGCGGCGGGGCAGTTGCCTCCGTGCGGAAAGAGTTGGCGGCCTGGCACGAATGACAGCGCACCTCGCCTCAAAACGTACTGTCCGGCAGCCCCACATGCAAGCGCATCCAAGCCCACTTTTGCGGAGAGCGCTACACCTATAGGCAACTGTTAGGTGTTTGCTTGTCCTCTAGTAGGGAGGCTGCGCGCCAGTAACAGTAAAGGCATCAACATCATCTACAGCATGTTACACACACATACGCAACTGCGGCCGACTACTGGCTCTAGTTGGAGGGTTCCAGTGGCGTGGCTGCTGTCCAGAGACGACAGCCTGGTGTCTGTCCGGGGCCCCTTTTTGCGGCGGAAATCCTGATTCAGTGAAAATTTGTTAATGAATCGCTCTCTGGGGGCACGTTCGGTGACCACGTGAGACAGGGTCGTTTACACCTAAACGCTGTTGGGCTTGATTTCCTTCCTTGTGCAGAATGGGTTTACAATACAACAGTGCACCCTTCTACCGGTTGTTATTCGGCATCTCTCGTCTACACTGAAACGCCGTTGGCTGACCAAACCTTGGACCTGGCGGTCCGCAGGCAGCCCCGTATAAATGCGGCCTCAGACTTCCGCACACAGCTAGCAGCAGTGCGGGAATGTATGGGGAGCGCACAGTACGCACAGGGAAGGCAGGCTAGCAACGACAACAAACAACGTCCCGCGATCACTTTCAACACAGGCGACCTTTTCCTAGTGGATTCGCACGCCCTCCGTACCGCGCAGGGGGGCAAGCAACTGAGGAAGTTTGCCATGCGCAGGGTAACACTATTCGTGGTCCGTTCTCGTGTCAATGCATTGGCCTATATTGTGGACTTACCACCAAACTGGAGATGTCACCATACGATAAATGTTTGTTTTCTTTCTAAAGAAGTTCCGGAAGTCCCCAAAGTATCCTCGTACCCTCCGCAGTCAACAAAAGGAGTGTCACAGAGAGAGGGAGCAATTGGAGGAGATGGAGATCCTCAACACTCGTTTAACAACGCGCAGAGGTCAGGAAAAACGGGAATATTTAGTTCGGTGGGCAGGTGGGAAGCATACAGAATGGGTCTCTGAGGAGCGAATCCGCAAGTCTATACTTACGGACTATCTGCAGGCTCTCCTTCACCATAAACCCTAAACACTAAAAAATCCCCGCCCCCCCGTTTCGAACCGACAGCGAATCAAGACGGAAGTCGTTGCGGCAGTGTTGTTCACGTAGAGCGCCCCTAGGCTCTCCACGGCATTCCCATCTTTTTTTCCTTTTCATATTTTTTTATTTGCCCCTCGTCAGTGCACGCGAGGGCGCGTGCCCTTTGCAGGCGAGGGGGCTAGATGTAGCATGCCCTACGTACAGTTGAGACGTACCCTGTGACGGGAGTCTTTGATCTTATCAAAGGACTACCGTGAGCTGCGAAAAAGCCAAGCACTTGTAAGAAAAGAGTCCGTAAAAGCAGCTGACCTACCCCCAGACCTTAGGCAACCATAGCGCTTCCGCTCGGCTGCCTACGCACGGGAAGTTGGGGCAGCCCGGCATATGTTGCAGCGCACCTCGTTGCAACTCGTGCTGCTCGGCAGCCCCATATCTAGGCACATCCAAGCCCCCTTTTGCTGCATGTACTAACTCAATACGCAACTGTTGAACACATCCTTCTCCGTTAGTAGGTAGTCTACGTACCACTCTGTAGAGACGTCTAAAGCGCACGTCTGAACGTCTCAACTGTTGGGCCGTGAACGGAGTGCACGGCTCGACTGCAAGTAAGGCATGCTACAAACCCTACGCGCAGCTGAGACGTGCTCTACGTGCAGTCGAGGCGTGCGCTACGTGCAGTTGAGACGTGTACACCGACTGGTGCGCAGACTACCTACTAACGGAGAAGGATGTGTTCAACAATTGCCTATTCAGTTAGTCCATGCACCAAAATGGGTTTTGGATGTGCTTAGATATGGGGCTGCCGAGCAGCACGAGTTGCAGCGATGTGGGCTGCAACATATACCGGGCTGCTCCAACTCCCCGTGCGTAGGCAGCCTAGAGGCAGAGCTATGGTTGCCTAAGGTCTGGGGAAGGAGGTCAGCTGCTTTTACGGAGTCTTTCCCTATAAGTATTTGGCTTTTTCGCAGCTCACGATAGTCCTCTGATAAGATCAAGGACTCTCGTTACAGCCTCCAAGCCCCCTTTGTACCATGCCTTATGTAGTGTCGGGCCGTGCACGGAGTGCACAGTTGAAACGTTCAGATGTGCGCTTCAGACGTGTACACAGACTGGCGAGTAGACTACCTACCAACGCAGAAGGATGTATTAAACAATTGCTTATTGAGTTAGTACATGCAGCAAAAGGGGGCTTAGATGAGCCCACTAGATATGAGGCTGCCGTGCAGCACGAGTTGCAGCGAGGTTCGCTGCAACATATGCCGGGCTGCCCCAACTCCCCGTACTTAGGCAGCGGAGCGGCAGAGCTATGGTTGCCTAAGGTTTGGGGAAGGACGTTAGCTGCCTTTGCGGACTTTTTTCTTATAAGTATTTGGTTTTTCGCAGCTCACGATAGTCCTCTGCTAAGATCAAGGACTCTCGTTACACCCTTTTTGCTGCATGTATTAACTCAATAGGTAATTGTTTAATACATCCTTCTGCGTTGGTAGGTAGTCTACTCGCCAGTCTGTGTACACGTCTGAAGCGCACGTCTGAATGTCTCAACTGTTGGGCCGTGCATCGAGTGCACGGCTCGACTCCAGGAAGGCATGCTACAACTACAGTTACCATACCAGATGGCGCCACAAGCAACTGCCCCCCCGGGGCACCCCCGCTCCTTTGATGCATGCGTAAAAGTTGCAAACATTTCTTAGAAGCTTACATGCCCCCCATTAGAGAGGCTGCACCCACGCAAAAGTGCACGCTCCAACTTCTAACTGGCCATGCTAGACCTTCCAACCTACAACCAGAGTTGATACTGACGGAACATCCCAAAGATTTTCAGAGACGTTTCGCACAAAAAAAGCTTTTCTTTTCTGGCTCAAGCTTGCGAAGAGCCCGGCAGAGCAAACACGTAACCAGCACTGGATACCTGGGCGTTGCCCCTCGAACTATGGGTCTTTCTAATCGGGTTTCAGTGGATGTTATCCTACCCCACAATAAAGAAGCCGTAGCCAATACGTATATAAATGGAGTTAGACATTCAGTTTTAGCGTTATGGCATTCACACAGCGCAACCCTCAAATGTAAAACACTAGAGAACGAGGAATAGTGCTTGTGGCAGGAGGGGACTACATTATTCAGATTTACGATGGGCTAGCCAACAGAGCCTCAGCTTTAAAATATTCGCCGAAACACGGAAATACATTTTAAAACGTTAGTTCTGCGAAGTCTAGCTGGTTTTATGCAGCAAAGACACTTGCGTATCGGGAGCGGGTTCGTGCACTAGCAACACCAGCCCTTTACCGGTCGCCCGGTTGTTTGATCTCGCCGGTCCCGCCCCACGGCAAATCCCTGAGGGTGATCGATGCATAGACCGCACTTTCCCTGAAAAACGAATAATTCTTTTAAGGCCTTTCGCAGTGTAATCTGGCGGGAGGGTTAATACACTTGCCCGTTTTATTCCAGTGTTGCTTGGAGCTTTGCTGAGCTCCATAGATACAGTTCCCGTTCACGTGGGGGCGCAGCAAAGAACGCGCCAGCGAGGCCTCTAGCCATTCGTTCTAAAATCATGCCAGAAGGCTCAGGTACAAGCGTCTTTCGTTCAGACTAAATACACCAGGAACCATGTGGGCGCAGCCACCGCCTGCTCCTTTCGTTGCCACGGGGGGGAACGGTGTCAAACGTGCGCCGCCAGGTCAACATGGAATACTGTCTTTGGAAGCGGCCAATGGCGCCCGCAGTGCAGATGTTTCAGACTCTCTCTCTACTCTCCCTCGGATGGGATCGCTTCATGTTCGCCAACCTACTGCCATCAATCGGACTTACACTGTTCTACTCGCGATTTTCTCCATGGCAGCTGTGGCGTTCCTCATCTCCGGCTGTGTCTGGCACTTGAAAATACATCGGGGTGTGTCTTCATCGGGCCAAACTAGACGTCTCGCAGCCGGAGGGACAGGCCCGTGCGATCTGTTGGAAGAAGAAGGTTCGCAAACACAAGAGCAGCCACGCCAAATAGGCCCACGGTTCGGTGCTTATGAATATCAAGTCGGAGCATTAACACTTCCAGCAGAGGATGAATCTCATCTTTCACTAGAAGATGCCAGGCAGGTTTCGTCAGCGAGAAGCAAATTGACTGCCCTAGGTGAGTCATATTCTGATACTCTCCGCCAAAAACTGGAAGCGCAGCAGTCGATAGAGGCGCTGACTCGCCAACTACAGATGTTGCCACCACCCACGACAGACGTCTTGAAAGCCGAAGTGGAGGAAACGGAACAATTCATTGATCAATTGAAAGAAACTCTACAACACCTGACAGAAGAACTTGAAAGTCTACAACAGAGCCTCGCAAGCGTTGGGTGGAGCCAGTGGCAAGAAGGAAGGGTTATTCTACTGAGAGCGAGAGCTCTTGGGAGTGGAAGGTCACTTCCTTTAGGTGCAGCGCGTGCTCTTGTTGCACGGGATGTTGTTCTTGGGATCGGCGGGAAAGGTGATGAATGCACGGATGAGGATTTCCTGTTGGTGAGGCGACATGTGCAGGAGACACTGGCTGCGGGAATGCTTGCCTCCGTCAGTCTTGAGACACAGGCGCTTCCTTCACATGAGTCTACGGATAAAGCTCAAAAGGTTCTCGAAGAATTAGACACTTTGCAGGTCGGACTGCCTTCCCTCGGGATGCAGGAACATACTGCTTCCGTAGGAAATGCACAGAAGAGGTTAGCAGATGCTCTGAGGAGAGCAGAAAGTTTAAAATCCCGTGTATCGATAAGCAGCGGCTGGCATGGACCATCCACGAAGCAGCATGTAGGCCCCGGGCCTCCGCTGCGGCGATCTGTTTCACTCGGACCTTCTCATATCCCGAGGCCTGTACAGGATCCTGCTAGTGGCAGCCTACCACGCAAAGCTTCTATAGTCTCCTATGGAGGACTTGGCCCTACTCCTGAATATGGTGAACCCACCACCCTTCCTTTAGACGTTCCCTTTCGCACACCTGGCCCCCTGCCTAGAAGACGTGCGAGTTTGCCTCGAGGAATTCCAGGGCAGCAGGGCCAACATTGGGACATAATGCAGCCACCGCGCGGGGGCGGTCACCCAAGTGATCGATCGGCGAGTTTGCCTCGGGGAATTCCAGGGCAGCAGGGCCAACCTTGGGACAGAATGCAGCCACCGCGCGGGGGCGGTCACCCAAGTGATCGATCGGCGAGTTTGCCTCGGGGAATTCCAGGGCAGCAGGGCCAACCTTGGGGCATAATGCAGCCACCGCGCGGGGGCGGTCACCCAAGTGATAGATCGGCGAGTTTGCCTCGCGGAATTCCAGGGCAGCAGGGCCAACCTTGGGGCATAATGCAGCCACCGCGCGGGGGCGGTCACCCAACTACCAGTCCAGGAAAACCCCCACGAAAGTCGAAGAAAGACCCTCAACCAATCCCGCCTCCAGCTACTGTTCCACCGAGGGATCCAGAAGCGCCTCCACTCCCTGTCCCTACCGGCCCTCCGACGTTTCCACCGGATGAGGATCTTCCTATAGACCTTCCATCGTTGCCTCCACCACTTCCAGAGTTGCTCATCCCATCAGTGGGCGAAGATCCACAGAGTAGAGAGGCAGTACCAGTTTCTCCCACTTCACCAGGGACACAGCGGTCAAGTTCACCAATGGGCCCGGCTGTATCTTCCAGCTCTGTTGCACGGGAAGCGTCTACGGCATCGGGCATCGATGGACCTCCGTCTGGTGAGACTCCACCGGTAGAAGCACCCAAGAAGGAGGCTGGCACTGGTGGCCCTTCAGATGCGCCGCCAGAGGGTGCGAAGTCGGGCGAACTGCCTGGATGTGATGATCCAAAGACCACTCCTAAGGCGGATCCGAAGATACCAGAGTCAGGCAAACTGCCTAGTGGTGGTGATCCAACGACCCCTCCTAAGGTGGATTCGGGGGGTTTGAAGCCAGGCGAACAACCTAGTGGTTATGAACCAAAGACCCCTCCTGGCCCTCCCAAGGCAGATCCGGAGGGTTCGACCGCGGGGGAAGCCCATGGTAGTGGTGATCCAAAATCCCCACCTACCTCTTCTCGGGTGGAAGGTGCCTCTGGCTCTGGAGAGGACCGCGGCGCATCGGCAGGTGACGACCCTCCTTCAGATCAAAAAGAACCCCCGCCTCCACCCTCAGGAGACAGCAAACAGCCACCGGGGGGCTCGCCGCCTCTGCCGCCAGGGGAGCCTTCTCAACCACCTGGAGGCCAGCCTACGCCACCTGGCGGTGACCCACCCCCACCAGAGCGGCCGCGTATTCCAAAAGACGAACCGACAGCCGCCGGAGATACAGACTTGGAGACGACGTTGCAGGGAGTATCCGCGGAACTGGAGAATTTCCTGGTGGCTGCTGCGCCGGTAGCCACTGCCGCAGAGGAAGATCGCTTTGCCCTTCCCATGGCAGAAGAAATGCTCAAGAAAGGTCTCCAACACATACAAGTGTGCGAAGTACACCTTTCCGGTCGGCCGGATGCCTTTCCCATCTTGACGAAGATTCGTGAGCAGGTGGAAGAGTGTGTAAAGCTGTGTGGCGCCCTCTTCAAGAGCGTGGCGCAAACGTGGGAAGCTAATCTTCGTGCTAAACAGCGGGTTCTGGATGCGACGAGAACGAACTGCGAACATCTACGGCGCCGTCGTCGCGGAAAGGTTCCAAGTAGTCATTATATGGGTTTATTACAACATCTGGTGTCTCTTGCTTCGGAGTCAAGCAGGCTGGTGGAAGAATTAGGTCCCTTGAATCAGCCTCCTGTGGCCTCTGGAGCACTCGCGGATCTTCTAGAGACCGTCAAGAAATCGAATTCTTTAGCTTCTCAGGAGGTCTCCCTTGGAGTACAATTTTGCGCGTCCGAGTGCAGTACTGCGCTTCAGAAGGCAGCAGGAGTTGCACCTGGTACTGAAGGGTCTGCCACTGCCGTCAGTGTACCTGCCATGGGGACGTCACTATTCGAAGAGCAGCAGAAGGCAATTCTGTTGGATGAAGCAAGTACTGTTCTCAGCCAGTTGAGAGAACTAAGGGGTAACGAACCAGACCTTGATGCCTTAGAAGACCTGATTAAAGCAATACAAGGATCTTTCGGAAAGAAGTAACTTCAAGTGAGTCTGACCATCAAACGGTGTGGCCGTGTACGGTGAACCCAGCTTAAGTGGAATACTAGGCTAAGGCACTTGGGCGATGCTCGTGCCGTGGTAGCAGAGCGGTGCAGCTCTTTCCGTTCCGCGTAGTGCTGCTGCTGCTGGATGTTGCTGTGGTTAGTGTTTTTTGTCTAGGAATGATTTGCAGCTTTGAAGTAATTAGAGAATCTGATGCTTTGTCACACATGAGAACTCGTCTCCTAATGCGATGAATTATTACATTGATGCGTTCCACCCTGCCGTTTTGTGGCTGTGGAGCCGCGCCCCAAGCATCCAATGGTTTTCATTTCTGTGGCGGCTGGTGGATGCCCGGCTTCTAAAACGCACCGTCGAGACTAGCTGCATGAAAGGCATCGCGAAGAGGTTGACATGAACTTCCACTTTATGGGACCAAAGATGCTATTCCCATTCGTTGTTTCAGTACAAGCACACGAGGAGCTGGTGTATCCCTGGTTAAACTGTCCACAAACGGGATCCTATTATTGTAGTCTCCTCACATCTTAACATGTGCCATTGCACCCCAAGAGACGTTTGTAAATATATTTTAAATTTACATATGTGAGTTTTATCCTAACCATTTCAAATTGAAAAGATTTAACTTTAGACTACTTCCAACTGTTACCCCGATGCGGGGGTCAGATGTTTTGCTCCGTTCTAGCAGCTCTAAACGTGTGTAGTGCTGCGTTACTGCGGAAGTCTGTCTTCACACGGGAGCTAGCGAAGCTGCATCTTTGAAAGGGTGGAGGACGATGATCAAATTGGGGAGACTGCATGCACTGGAATGCAGTGTTTAGCTGCACAGTCTACTGGCCACTTCAGAACGCAGATGTGGCAGCGCATGCCCATTTCAAAAAATAGGCTGCACGAAATTGTATCTGTGCTGCTCCTTTAAGTCCTTCAACTGTGTGCGGACCGTGTTGCGGTATTGTAAAATGGCTGTTTCGCTGGTGCGCGGCTGCACAAAGAAGCAAGTCGTATGCCAACACTGCTAAAGCATTCAGAAAAAAGTTATCCCCAAGCCAGCATCACACTTTCTAGGGTTGCTGCTAGGCCACAAATGCACTACATTGCCGCTAGAAGGGGGCCACTAGAGCTTCCCGCCTGCAAAGCGTGACGGGAAGGAATGATCTCGATTGGCAGTGGAACGCTTGCAGACAAATTCGGTGTGCTTCGTGGATATTCCACTCGCCATAGCCTTGGCATATATGAGGCACTTATCGTGCAGCCAGCTGTAACCAAAAGCACATCTTTAGTTCCAAAAGGCTCTAGCCAAGTCACCGAGAGGTTCTCGTTGCCCTGACGAAGGTCCCTTCGAATGTCTATCGATCAGAATCAGAATATAAAAGATGTTAAATCTCTAGTGGTAGTCCACAAGTGTCAGCACTCGGGTCTATTTGGTGTGTGACCGTTACTAATGCGCTGTTGTAAACAGGTACTTAAACAAAAGACGCCTTTGGAGCGTACGCAGTTGGAAGTTTAATTTGACCTGGTCCCCCTGCACCGCTTGCACCACTCTTTGGCCTTTCACCAACGCTGCAATAGGCATCCACTGTGTTTGTGCAGAGCTTTTGCTGAGCACTCTCTGCAGAATCAGCATCTGAGGTGGTCAGATTGCGGGACAAGTACGTACCCAAACTGCCGAGTCTGCCTCAAACTCTGCGCTAAACGAGCTGCGCAGAACAACCCTCGCCTCTAATAAGCATATTTGTTTGCCGCAGTAGGCGGAGTTTCAATTCTAGGCGGTAAGCAGTGCTGGCGAAATAGGTATTTTGTGTTAACCGACTCTGTGTATGAGTGTGGGAGCAAGGAAACGCCAAGCAATCGACGTAGCCAGACGTTCTCTGCGCCTCCCGTGGACAAAACACACCAGCTGCACGTAGGCTGCCTTTGGCACTCGAGGGCTGTGTTTTCTCTTGATTGCATGTAGCGGTCATGCGCGATATGCAACGAACATGCCCTACAACATGAACCACTCCTGCTGCATGCTGAACCACGAGAAGAGATTGATTCAGCCTGTGAAGGCTGCTTTCGTCGTTAACATAGTATACGCATTAGATAACAAAAGCCAAACATCTGAACGCAACAGGTAGATACAGGAGCAATGCACATTTTGGTTCCAGTTGCACTGCCATCCCCCGAAACTCAAATTTGACTAGAACGAGCTTGCTTAGGAAAAGGAAATATCAACCAGTGACACTAGCTTCGTCAAAAGCGCCACTCTTGGTAATTTTCGGAGTGAGAATGTAGCATTCTCACAGCCTCCGTAGTACACAACTCACCTATGCAGCATATAGGCAGAACGCAATTCAGCGAGTGCCGAACAAACTTTGTCTTGACTTTATCGCCTCTTGTAGGTCGTCTAGTTCACTTCCGCCGAAGCCTAATGCTTTCAACCGAAGGCTGGCGGACGTTGCCCGCACAAGAAGAGGATCTGTCGGTTGCACTGGCTGATCACTCGGGACTTCCCGGAGTGCTCTCGCAAAAGAAGAAGCACAAAAGCTAGCTGCCGCAGACACCTCTTGTTCTGCTACTTTAAGTGCATCTTCAACAGAATTGATGGCTTCCTGAATAGCGGAAGGCTGTGCGAATGGGTCATCGAGCGAACTCAAGCTTTCCGAGACGTTCTTCACCTCTTTGATGCTGTTCATCAGCGCATCTAAATCGACCAGAAGGCCAAATGGCGGAAGCTCCCCGGGTGGTAACCGCCTGCCACTTTCCACGATTTCTGTCTTCGATTTCAGAATGGGTTCAGAGTTTTCCAGCCATTGGAGCCACTTTTTCCAGTTGCTCTGCAAGCTTGAGCATACACTTCTGCATTGCTTTACCTGATGTTTGAGTTCATTCACAGCCTCAGAGGCCACCCCAGCGGCAGAGACCAGCCGCATGGCCTTTTCAATATGATCCATTCCTTTTTCGTAGAGCCCTTCTGCTGTCTTTAAGTGCTTATGGTCTAAGCGGGCAGTTTCTCCTACCGACTCGGCATGCACAACGAAGGCCAATAGTTCCTCTGTTACATCCTCCAGTTCATCCGCTGTAGTCGAACCGCTTTGATCAGCCGGTTCTTTTTTGGGAGAGGGAGGGCGCTCTGGTGGGGGGGGATCCCCTCCAGGTGGTGTAGGCTGGTCCTCAGGAGGTGAAGACGGCTCATCTGGTGGCGGAGGCGCATCCCCTGGTTGCTCCTGCCCGTCCTCTGGAGGAGGCGGGGGAGGCCCTTCTTCCGGTGTGTCGCCTAAATCGTCTGCATCGCCAAGGTCGAATGCACCTTCTGGAGGGGCAGGCCAATTAAAATCGTCAACTCCCCCCTCAGCCAAATCGTCTGTTGCTGAGTCGGGTAGTTGCCCAGGGAGATCCAGTGGCTCGTCTTCTGCACTCGGGGGCCTTTCTGGAGATCCCAGTCCTTCCCCTGACAATGGAATTTGCTGCGCAGGACCAGGCGGAGTTGTGGCAGATCCAGCTACTGTCAGTGGTCCACCTGTAGGCAAGGGAGGCACTTGAGCGGGAGCGTCCCCTGGATGCGTTGCAGGTGCAGGAGGTTGGGGACCATCGGATGTAGGAGCGGAGGAAGGTGCATGCAGCACGGGAACCCCATGTGAGGGATGTGAAGGGCCAGGCGGATATCCAGCTTGTGAAGTTGGCGGGGGCAATTGCTGGGGGGGCAATCCATCATGCGTTTGGGGTAGGGGCATTGGAGGCGTTGGCGTGGG
>CAJFCY010000459.1:0-14356 GCA_904066265.1 Eimeria zaria
TCCCAAACAAAACGCACTACACATATCGCCGCTCTGGCGCCGCTGCTGCAGTACCGTACCTCACCCCAACCTCTCCTCACACCACCAAATATCTCACCTCCTGTCACCCACCACAAATACACAGAAACCAAACATCCTCACAAACGCTTCAATCCACGCCACACACATCCTTAAACTCCACACACTCCCCAACACCTTCAACACATCCAAAGGCCATCCACACTCATCACACACAACACTATTTTCAGCCGCATCTTCATCAAAACGCACCGCCTCTGGCTGAACAAACAACATATCCATCCCGCCAGAACAGCATGTCCACAACAACCCCAGAGGCTGTTCCGCCCATGTCATTTCCTTGAATGCCACGTCCGATCGTTGTACATCTTTCATTCATTAATATCGTATGTAGTAGCATGTGTCAACCTATGCTCCCTACCTGGTGCCAATGGCTGCCTGGACTAGTGCCCGTTGTCTTCTTGCATTTACTTACAGCGACTGCCTGTCGCTCCTGCACTCTTCACCCAATCGCCACCTGCACAGCGCCTAAGGATATATGCTCACGAACCCGATCTGGAGCCACACAGCAATGTTCCGTCCTTCTACACAAAATAAGTAGCACATCGCACTTCGCCCTCCGATGGGGCAGTACTGTGCCAGAGAGCAATCCTTTTCTCGATTCCACTACACACAGAAAGCACATAAGTCCAAGGAAATGCACCGTCTCACGAAATCTTAAATCCCCTATCTCTAGAAGTAGCCCAACTGCTTCGTCGCATGCCAAGGCCCTGTACAATAATCACCAGAGGACGGCATCTCCCAGGCACTTGAGACGCGCCTCTTCTGGATGATCACACAGGATATCAACACCATCCCAACGACGCGGCCCGTATCAAATCGGGAGGCTGTTCCCCTCACGCTGTTTCCCGCACCCCTGTATACCGACCCTATGCTTGATTACAATGTTATAGCAGTTACAAGTGACAGCATGGCTGCCTATTTTTTCTGGCAGCGGTGCTATCTGCAGTCTTCATTAAGGGCTGTGCATGCCTGCTGCCATTTTTTGGGGCCTGTCATTCCCTAGAATATGGCATGAAGTCGGCGAGTTTTGCTGCGATCGAGTGTGGAAAGCATTTGTTTGTAACCATGGGACACCAGAAGCCGCCAGGACTCGCGTCCGAGAAGTATTTGGGTTCAGCATGAAGGCCACCGGTGTGTTCACTCATCTGGTCACACTTCCCAGTGACCGACTGGCCTATCAACAGGAATACAAATTGATTTCTTCAACAGAACTGTGTTCACCTTGTTGGGCAGGGCTTCCGGAAAGTTTCCCGCAGTGGTATTCCCGCAACCATTTGTTGCCTGTGTTGTTACGCATGACTTCAGACGCCACAGTCTTCACTCCCCTGCTCAATATCATTTGTTTCAGACGACAGCATGTGGTCGCTGTACCAAAGCCACTGTACAGCAACTCGATTGTATTCAATTACGTTGTTGAATATTTGGGCTCGACGCATCCACAGACTGAATATTCACTGCTCAAAAGCACGCTACCCGGCGGCTGCACTAGTTTGCTATTAGTCTGCTTCTTCTAATAACTCAGCACAAATTCAAATTGCTTTAGCCTTAGATCGTCCACAAAGAACCAGCTTAAGCGCCTCCGCAGTTCGTGATGATACCCCGGCAACATGTTCAGCAACCAACCTGCAGCACGAGGAAGTTCGCTGCGAAGCCTCAAATGCGTCTCCTTAGAAACTTCACGAGAATTTCCACCGCCAAATGTTACGCCACGCAAGCCTTTCGATACCACCAAGCGACGAGAAGATCACTGCATATCCACTCCTGAGTGACTGTGTGGTTGACTCTCGTTAATTCCCCTTTATCAGCCCACCGTTCGTAGCACATATGCCAGCGTGCGCCCAAAATAGTTAGGCAAAACCTTAACAGTTGTTGAAAAGATTATCTCGCTGATACGCGCAGCATCATTGGGTAGGTCTGCGCCACCAGGTTAGCAAATTTGCGATATTAATGGCCTGTGAGCCTTGGGGACACCGTATTTCTGTTGATTGTAGACCACTCCCTCTGGCATTGCCAAGCACACTAGATCCCTGTGCCGAGCACATCGCCGGGGATCACATTCCGCAAGTCGTCAGGCGATCTGATCCCGCGTTTGCAGCCACTGAAGTCTCCTTGCATTGTGAAATTCTGCAGAAGGCCCCCGGTGCCGTTATCTACTCGTTTCTCTCTTCCAGTGAGACACAAGGCCACTTGAGGCTGCGGGAAGGCGAGCTTCCTCCACGCACACGGCTGGCGTTTGCAACAACATTTCTACAAACACGACAGATGAGTTTCACAAGGGACAAACTAAACTCATATCAGGGATGCCCTTCGGTAGCCTTGACAGAGACTGTTGATTTTGAATGTAGTATGCCAGCTGAGCCACCCTCCACTGATTTCGGTGCCTTACTTAAGTCTGCATATTTTGCACTTGGTGAAGAATGTTTTATTCGTACTTCCCTGCCACCACTTAACCTTTAAATCTTTTGTAAGCGTATTCCAGGTAGCCCCCGAAACTAGCCGAGGCATAGGTTTTTGCTTGAACAAAATGAGCAGAACCGATATCGAGTCACAGATACTGTTGCATATTCCAGAAAGGCGATGTATCGAAATACTAGCGAGTAATGTGTACAACATACATGCCCCACCTAGCAGCATCCAACTGTACGGTTCACTCAAACACGAGAGCATTAGACGCATTTAGCAAGTCACCCTGGATGTCTTGCAGCTGCGGAGCAGGTATATACGTGGCCAGATACGTGCATCTGCAAAACCCGATGGGGGTTCTACGGTGGACTTCGAGCGTGGTCTGACCCTTCATAGCTGGTATGCCAAGTCGTTGCTGGACGGTCGTATCTCCCCTATCTGTAGTGTCAGAGTACTTCTAAGCCCTCGATACTCTCTTCTCGCCATTGTCACATGTCACACTTGACGTGTGACAATGGCGCGAAGAGTATCGACAGCTGAGAAGCCGGCTTCACGCCATTTTCTTGGAAATGCTAGGCCGCCAAGAACGGCAGCAAGCAAGCACAGCAACAATGGAACTCATCCACCTCCATCAAGCCAAAAACGTAGAACACCCAGATGCAGTGGTCGACGCTCAGTACCGATACGGCAGCGAATCTGAACTTCAGCCGCCACCACGCAGCCCTACCGCGACACACATGGCTCTCATAGATGAGTCTAAAAACCCGTGGTTGCATAGCAACAACTGTCCTCCGCAGCTCATCAGAACACACCTAAACAACTCCGCCACAGCTCACACGGTGTAAGCCCCGCACGGGAGATGATTGCAATTTCATGCAACACCGGTGCCTCTTGGGCAAGCTCATCGGCCCACCGCCACGTACGTAGCACGCAGCCTACCTACAACGCGAGCGGTCAATAGCAGCCATCGTGTGCAGGCAAGCAATCAGGAACGAGAAACAACATGATAAATCGCAAACGACCGCACGGTGGATAAAAGTGACCACTGGGGTCCTCAAGACACTTGCCCAGGCCATATTTATTTGCAACGTTGAATTATGGTCCCTGAGGCGTAGCGCTCGTCGCGCGGTCCTGATGTGTAGACGCCCGCCTGCAGCAGCACCGCCCCTCAAGATTGACCACTTGGCTGAGCACTGGTAACGCGGAAGCCCCCCTTGCAACTAGCTACGTCGCTACCATGTCGGGTGGCTGCCAAAACACGCGGACTGCCTAATCTCCTGTTATACGCACTCCACTCCCAAGCAACTGCAGCAGCAGTTGTAGAAACAGCAGCAGCGGCAAGTACTGCAACAGGAACACCAGCAGCAACCCTGCCTCCGTACACGAACAATAGCCCAGCCTTGCTGCAGCTGCATGGTCTCGTCCGCTAGGCTCTGTTAGCTCCTATGCGTTGCAGGTGAAGCAGGTCGCCAGCAACCCTTGCGATAGGCGACGTGTCTGCACAGTGGTTTGCAGGTGTCATCATGCTGCTTTACACTCGCACCAACACGTCTTGCATTATGACATGCATAAACCCGTTCTACACTGAGGCAACCTTAGCCATTTGATACTTGATCGGAAGGCTTCAGCCGCTGACCCAGCAGCCCGCCTCCCTAATAGCATATGTTTAACTGCATTTGTAAAGCAAGAGTGGTGCCACATAGCCGAATGCAACTTACAAACTGCATCACGTTCACTGTTGCCCTCATTCCATATATGCCCAAACGCCATACCTCGTTTGTCTCCCTCTCCCTCCACTATACTCATTCTGAAGGCGTCTGCAGCTCCTCTTGGCGGCATCCGTAGGTCATCAGCTTCGTCACGCTCTGTTCCGTGCTAAGGATGAAACAGCTATGGCCTCCACACCGTTTGCACATCTTGTAACGGAGCTATCGTGTGCATTTTCAAGGAAGCAGCACACGCCGCTGCTGTTGCTCTGCTGCAGTTGACTGTTGCTGCTCCGCCGCAATTGCGTCTTTGTTTGCAAGGCTATCAGTTGGTCCTCACAAGAGCACATGCATTGTTTGGGCGCACATAGGCAAGACTTCAACAAGTAAGTGGGGCTGAGAGGAACCGTATGAGTGTGCCGTTTGTTACGTGATGCCATTGATGCCGATGCAACAGGAATCCAGGGCGCGCCACCAGCAGAGAATCTATGCCCGCCCCGCGTTTCAAAAAGCAGTGGAGCCAAGGCCAGAAGGTGCTGTGCAAGTGTCGCCTCACTTGGAGATCGCCTAGCGGTGGAAGGATCCTGCAGAGGTTCAGAGGCGTCCTGCGTTTGTAAGCGCTGAAGGGTCGTACGCAACGACCGATAAGGAAGATGATCCCTGCTGCTGCCAACAGCCAGACGAGGCGGAAGCCAATAGAAGATCTCTGGGATTCGGCTTGCGCAACTCTCCACTGATTGTGAACTTTGCTGAACTCCGCGTAGCGCTTAACAGGTCCATTGCGGCGGGGGGGTAGCGCGCTCTGCAAAAGAGCTGACTCAAGAACTTCTGGAGCAATATGCAGGTATTCCGCTGAAACAACAGCCAGATAACCCACCGAAAGTAGCAAGAGCCACGCTTCAACGCCCATCCTGCCGACCGTCACTTATCCGGGCAGTCCGCAAACGACAGAGACGCAAGCTGCTACCATTAGGGCAAACAAGCGCTGATATTTGCGCCAAATTTATCGAAAAACCAAGCAACAAATAACAAACTTAAAGTCTAGAAGAAGCCGCTCACTCTAATGTCCCCGCACCCAATAATCCTTCTTCGGCGATGCAACCCAATTTCTGCACCCAGTAGTTTTTCAGATATTAAGGCTACACTAGCATTGAAAAATATAATATTTGTTGTCTTATTGTTTTGTCTGTTACCTCAAAACTCCCTGGGGCTTATACTCGACGAGCCCTAAGTCTCGCCGGTCCTGTGCAGCAATGCTTGCGCCTTCTTGAAAACATTGGCGTCCATCTCTAGCGGGCTTCTTAGCGGAAACTAATAGATTTCAGTTATCATTTATTATGATTTCTGGTGGCTACTTCGCCTACACTGAGCGCTGTAGCAGTAGTCCAGCGTAAAGGGCAAGGTACGCCGCACATTCATTGTAGCGCTTCGTTGCCATGAGTAGTAGAAGAATGTATTTGCAGGTACGCGGCCAAACACACCACCTCGGCATTTGCTCACGTGTGTCCGACAAAGGGCACGACGAGGATATTTGTGCAATAAGCTTATTAATACAGGGGGGTCTGTAGCATGATCGGCCTGGAGTTCGCGTACACATTTCTTGTCGCATGGTCAGTCTGATGTTGGCACACGCAATTATTGCCTCATAGTACCTTGTAAATCGGTTCATGGATCTCTTCATGTTCTCATGTTTGCTGTATGGAGGGCAAAGCAAGTGTTTAACAATGGCATACGTTATTGGCCCATACATCGGCAGGGCCATTGCCATGAATACATGAGGGATGCCCTGCGGAACAAGTTGAAGCAAGGCGCATGTCAGCTTATGACAGGCAGCTTTCCCTCCACATCATACACAGGCCCGTATCTCGCTGTGTGTACCATGCCTTACGTGCAGTGGAGTCGTGCACTCCGTGCACGGCCCAACAGTTGAGACGTTGAGACGTTCGTTCTAGACGTGTATACAGACTGGTGCGTAGACTACCTACCAACGGAAAAGGATGTGCTCAACAATTGCCTACTGAGTTAGTACATGCAGCAAAAGGGGAACTCTCGTTACACTGTGTGCAGGACTCAGGGGGAATGGCTGGGAACGCCAGCTGCCTTGTTGCGAGCTGCTCTATTGTGCATTTGACTTTATTACATCTCGCATCAGCTCTCAGGTAGAAACAAAGAGTCTCCCTACGCTCGGTATCACTGCCGAGTTTCTCGGCGCAGATGCGGATAGAAAACAATACCCCTTCAATGGGGAGGCCTGGTGCGTAACACTGGTTAGTGGTGAAGGCGCTTTGCCGAAAACAATTTGTACTCACCCTGAAATATTCGTCAAAGCTCCTCCCCTTTTCTCCTTTAGCTCAATGGAAACTGGTCAGGACCTGTGCTTTGCTTGGGAGTGGCCACTGGCTGGGTGCTACGACTCGTTGAAACAGGCGCAGTATCTGAACCTTATAGAGAAGAAAATGTTTTCGCAGCAAAACAGTTTATGAAGAATGCCTACACCTTTGCCGAGAGTCCAAATACGACAGGCAGCTCAATGGTGGGGCCGAGCTCCTGGCTTCAGTCTACCGGTTCTCTTACCTTCCAGCTGAAATCCTCTTCATTAGAAGGAGAGATACGGCAGTGATGGCTATATCTAAGCAACGTGTACGCGCTTCGATTGCAATCCTCTCAACAAAATCACAGCGAAACAGAAACTTCCTGTGGTTCGGGAAGGCCAGCCACTAGACGGCTTATGTAGCATGCTTTCCTGGAGTCGAGCCGTGCACTCCGTGAACGGCCCAACAGTTGAGACGTTGAGACATACGCTTTAGACGTGTACACAGACTTGTGCGTAGACTACCTACCAATGGAGAAGGACGTGTTCAACAATTGCCTGTTGAGTTAGCACATGCAGCAAAAGGTGGCTTGGGTGTGCCTAGATATAGGGCTGCAGTGCTGCACGAGTTGCAGTGAGGTGCGCTGCAACATATGCCGGGCTGTCCCAACTCCCCGTGCTTAGGCAGCCGAGCGGCAGCGCTATGGTTGCCTAAGCTCTGGGGAAGGAGGTTAGCTGCTTTTACGGACTCTTTTCTTATAAGTATTTGGCTTTTTTCGCAGCTCACGATAGTCCTTTGATAAGATCAAGGACTCTCGCTACAAAGGGAGTCCGTTAGAGGGGCAGCACTACGAGTGAACCCAGAAATGAAGTTGTGATAGTAGGAGGCGAGGCCGAGAAAATTCTGAACGTCTGTTCTGGTGTACAAGGGCAGGGGCAACGTTCGAATTCCCTTTACCTTCGCTGGGTCTGGTTCGACTCCTGCTGCAGAGACACGAGACCCTAAAAAACACTGATAGTTTAGATGAAAAAAGAACGCTTCTGAGCGTTCACAAACCACTCCTTTTCGCGGAGCAGTTGCAGAGCAGGCCGCATGTGCTGCAGGTGCTCTTGCAGATTGCGGCTGAGCACAAGCAGATCGTCCAAGTATATTATCATCCACCCCTCACTGACTCGTAGCCGAAAGTCGTGATTAGCTTGTCCATGCATTTCGGCAGGTGCATTCACGAGCCCAGAGGGCATACATGTGTACAATAGTGTACGTGTACGGGTATGAAACGCAGTCTTTTCACTGTCATCCGGGTGTCCTGGGATCTGCAAAAATGTCTCAACGAAGTCAAATGATGAATATAGTGCGGAACCCTGCAGGCAACCAACAAATTCGTTAATCCTGGGCATTGGAAACTTTTGCGTCACCATGATTTTGTTGAGGGGTTTGATTCCGGCGCACATGCGCCACCTTCCATCTTTTTTTTTGCCAACACCAGGCTATGTCCGGACGCGCGGATTGACGATTGGACGTTGCCTATTTCTAGCAGTTCATCTGCTTTCTGCTCAATTTCGTCCTCAATCAGCCTGTACCTTAGAACAAAGCTTGGGGTTGATCCGCGGATGAGTTCAATGCGGCGCATTGGGCGAGCAGAGGGTGGCCGGCCCGGTGGTAACTCCTTGATATTTAGTACATCTGAGAACTCTTCCTTAAATTATGTCCACTTCTGCCGTTCCGCTGATGTTAAATGGACCGACTCCCCAATGCTGCAGTCTTCGTAAGGCCATCATGACAGAGTGCACTTGCGCCTCCACCGCATCCTGCAGCGCCTCTCCGCCGCGTCGGAGCTCCTTTGTTCCCCTTTCCCTGAGACACCACCTCTACTCTGCAAACAGTAGATGACGTAACGGCCTTTGGAAGTGCGGAGAGGTTCACTCTCTTCGTAGTTCCTTGCACGTAGGCCTCGACAGCGCCATCAGGGGGGCACATGTGCGCCCTCCACTGGGTCACCGAAGGCATGCCTAGGATTCTGTCGTTGTGAGCAGGCCCAACGTGGAAGTTCCATATCATGATAATATGACCCACTTTGGACTTAACGTCACACTGGACACCCACAAGTTTGCTGGTTTTGCTGTTCTGCCCGCCATCTGCGAAGCGTAGTCGCAGAGACTGCGCTAACGAATGAACAGCCATATTGCATCTCCTTGCCGTGGCTTCCGGCCGAATGTGCACCTCACATCCTGTGCAAAGTAGCACAAGCAGCCTTTGAGCAACAATACAAACTTGTATAAGCACTGAATTGCCGCGCAGAGGGTCTGACGGTGGGGCGATAACCTCCTTTTGCCCCATCACTTCGCTGCACTGTGCGTGGGGGCCCGACTGTTTCCCTGATCCTTTTGTTTGTTCTTCAGGCGGCGCCGCTCCAAGCCCTGCTTCTCCAGCTCCTTTTCCCTCTTCATTCGCCTGCCATCTTTAAATTTGTGGCGTTGCTTGTTGCAAAAGAAGCATGTGCGCTGATGTGCCGCTCATTACGTCTTCCCAGTTTTCTGGATGCGGAATCCATTGGCTGTTGTCGGTTAGCGCTTCTGGTTTCCTTCGGAGCTGGTGTGGCATTCCACAGCCGCAGTATCCATAGGTTTTAAATCTGAGTTGCTTCCAAACCCGCCTTCTCTCTTATCAGCTAGAGCTTCCGAAGCTTCTTCCTTTTTTGCTTTTATGTGAAAATATTCCATAATCTGGATAAGCTCGACATTGTAACCATGCAGTTCCCTCTCCCCCGCCCAACTCGTTACAGATTGCCTCTCTCCTGGAGATAGCCCTGAGTAAAACCAACTATACAAAAGCTCTTGGTTTACTGCTGTATTTCTGGTCATCAGTGAATCCTATTCCTCAACATACTTTTCTATCCACTGTTTCCTGCTTTAGTTTTCTCAGTTCTGCTAGAGCTTGTCCCCTTGCAGACCTGGCAATGAACCTGCACGTAACTCCTTGCGGCAGGCCTGCATAGTCCTGATGTTCTCCGGGAAGTTGGAGCCTTTGGCCAGGTGTAGCCACCATCGTCGTGCGTCCCCTTCTGATGAAGAAGATGACAATAGTGATTGCAATTCTTTCGTTGAGTTTTGGAGACGCAGATATTAGTGGATGGAAGCTAGAAACTCCTCCGCTGCATCCGCACGTGCGGCGTCCGTCATATCTGGATAGTCGGCAGAGTTGGCGGCAATCTTCATGAATTAGTTTTGTTGGAAATGGACTTTTTTCATGGTAAGGTTGCAGAAATCCGATTTATTCATGCTCGGCAACACTTCGCAGCCTCCCCGCATGAGGGTACACCCTACCTCCATAATACAGGGAAGAAACGGATATGCTTATGAAAAAGAATTTACAAAATGATTGTTCGTTTTGTTTTGCTGGTTTTTTTCGTTTTCCCTTTCTACCGGTTATTGCTGCACACTGAGCCGTCAGGCAACAGCGATGGGCATCAGTGTGCGCACCATCACGGGGAACATTGCGCTGTTACCAAGTGTAACAAGAGTCCTTGGTCTTATTAGAGAACTGACGTGGCTGCAAAAACTTAAAATATTTATGCGACTTCAAAAAGGCAGCTGATTTCCTTCCTCAGGCATCCATTGAGAGACAGTCCGGTTACCTCCACGCGGGGAGAGGAGGCGGCCCTGCACGAGTTGCAGCGCACCTCGCCGTGGGTGGCCCTGCACGGCAGCCCCATAAGTAAACACATCCAGGCTGTGACGAGAGTCCTTGATCTTATCAAAGGACTATCGTGAGCTACGAAAATGCCAAATGCTTATAAAAATAGAGTCCGTAAAAGCAGATAACTTCCTTTCCCAGAGCTTAGGCAAACACAGCGTTGCCGCTCTGCCGCCTCGACACGGGAAGTTGGGGCAGTCCGGCATATGTTGCAGCGCACCGCGCTGCAACTTGCGTTGCTCGCTACCCCCATATCTAGGCACATCCAAGTCCCTTTTTGTTGCATGGACTAACTCAATATGCAATTGTTTAACACATCCTTCTGCGTTGGTAGGTAGTCTACGCACCAGTCAGTGTACACGTCTCGACTGCACGTAGGGCGCACGTCTCAACGTCTCAACTGCTGAGCCGTGCACTACGTGCACGGCTCGACTGCACCTAAGGCATGCTACACAAGCATGCCTTTTGCTGCATGCCCTAACTCGATAGGCAATTGTTAGAGACTTACTTGTCCGTTAGTAGGTAGGGTGAGCACCAGTCGGAGTATACGTCACAACTGCATGTACGGTATGCTACACCCATGGAGCAGATGCAGAAATCAGGCCTGCGAGCGAGTGTTAAAGGCAATTGTGCCACTTGTGTTTGTACCTGTACACCTTTGTGCAGTGATGCTTCACTTTGGAGTCTGCGACTGTCCATTTCAGATACTGCATTAAGGGTAATGAATCTCGGCTTATCACCCCGTGGGGTTACATTGAAGGCAAATGCATGAAAGAAGTGTAGCCTACCTTACGTGGAGTCGAGCCGTGCACTCCGTGAACGGCCCAACAGTTGAGACGTTGAGACATGCGCTCTAGACGTGTACACAAGCTGGTGTGTAGAGTGCCTACCAATTGAGAAGGATGTGTTCAACAATTGCATATTGAGTTAATACATGCAGCAAAAGGGGGCTTGGGTGTGCCTAGATATAGGGCTGCAGTGCTGCACGAGTTGCAGTGAGGTGCGCTGCAACATATGCCGGGCTGTCCCAACTCCCCGTGCTTAGGCAGCCGAGCGGCAGCGCTATGGTTGCCTAAGCTCTGGAGAAGGAGGTTAGCTGCTTTTACGGACTCTTTTCTTATAAGTATTTGGCTTATTCGCAGCTCACGATAGTCCTTGGATAAGATCAAGGACTCTCTCGTTACAAGAAGAGTCCGCAATAGGGCAGTTGACCACCCGCCGGTACCCAGCAGTCATACTCTCAGCGGCCCAGTGACCTGGGTCCGGTGCGGAGTTAAGGCATCTTATCATCAGCCTCCATGCAGCTAACAGGTACACCTAATTCTGCAGGACAACCGCACTTGCGCGCACAGCTAAGCCCGATTTTGTTGCATGCAGTAACGCTTTAGATAGTTGTTAAACACGTAATTAGCCCCACACGTCTCGCGCCTCGGCGTAAGTAGAAATATACATATTACTTGTGTATCTAGAGCATGCTGTACATACACCGGAGTAACAGCGAGCAACTAAGTATGCCACCCCCATAATACGTTCATAGTCAATCTAATAACTTCAAAGAGGAAGGGGGTGTCCCGTGTATGTATACTTATTCTTATATTGTATTATACTGCTGTGTTAAAGCTAGAAAAATGCATGAAAACAAACACTTGCTGCTGGAGGCAGCCCAGCGCCCAACGGTGAGGCAGCAACACCGGGTATTATAGGGGTGAGTCAC
This sequence comes from Eimeria zaria, assembly GCA_904066265.1. NCBI lineage: Eukaryota > Apicomplexa > Conoidasida > Eucoccidiorida > Eimeriidae > Eimeria > Eimeria zaria. Next base: position 11,910 of record CAJFCY010000459.1, read on the forward strand.
AACCCCTTTGTATTAGAGTATAATAATTTAACAATAAAAACAATAAAAAACAATAAACTAACAATATATAAATATATATGCTTCAGACATACATACATACATACATGCATATATATGTACATACAATCTTAGGTCTGCATGCGCGTCGGCGCTGCTGCCCAGCCCAAGAGGAAGCTGCAGCAGCAGCAGCTGCTGCTTTATGGTGTATATACACTTCATTATATTGAAACGCCTGATCTGTAGCAGCTCAGGAGCTGCCACATGCAACGGGAGTTGCAGCAGCTCGCGTTGAGACTGCAGCGAGCTGCAGCAGACTGCAGCAAACTGCAGCAAACTGCAACAAACTGCTGCCAACTGCAGCCAGCTGCAGCACAGCAGCAAACAGGCTGCGCTCATTGCGCAGCAATGCGAGCTGTTTATACACCTGCCTCTATTCCTTAGACGAGTAGATATTAGTAGCAGCAGCAGCAGTGGTAGGAGTAACAGCTGCTGCTGCGCCGGCAGCAGCAGCAGCACCTGCGACAAAGTTAGTAGGAGCCAGTTGCATGCACGGCTTCCCAACGAAGCAGCACAGCAGCAAGAGGTAGATGCATTAGCAGCCGGAGCAGCAGCAGCAACAGCAGCAGCAGCAGCAGTCCGAGCGGCAACAGCAGCAGCGCCTCCAGCTCTCGGCTCTACCCCTTGAAGAAGGCCGCGGATGTTCTTAGCGCCACTATTAGCAGCAACAGCAGCAGCAGCAGCAGCAGCGGCTGCTGCAACCTGCTGTTGATCCCGTACATACGAGTTGCTGCAGCAGCAAAAGGCGGCGCATAGAGACCATGGAGGCTCCTGACAAACACCTGCAAGAACAGCGGGAGACGCACGAGCAGCAGCAGCAACAGCAGCAGCAGCAGCAGCAACAACAACAGCCATCCACGCACACAGCGCAGCCCGATGGACCCTATTCTGCTGCTGCCCAGGTGCTGGGTGCCCAGCACCTACAGCAGCAGCAGCAGCAGGAGCCGCAACAGCAGCAGCGGGAGCCGCAGCAGCAACATCAGCAGCAAGACAAGCAACATGAGAAGCTGCAACAGCAGCAGCAGCAGCAGCTATCTCATTCGCGACTGACGCCAGCGTTAGGAGACGACCCTCTGCTGCAGTGTAATCCTGGGGAGAAGGATGAAGGGCAGCAGCAGCAGCAGCAGCAGCAGCAGCAGCAGCAGCAACAGCAACAGCAATACCACCACAAGGAGCAGCAAACACAGCCGATGCAACAACATGAAGGAAGGCTGGAGCAGCAGCATGCTGCTGATGCAGCGCAACAGCAGCAAACAGCAGCAGCAGCTGCTGCTGCAGCAGCGCAAGAAGCCGCGTCTGTATTACTGCCGCCACCTGCAGGAGCAAACGAGGGCGAGATAGCAGCAGCAACGGCAAGGGTAGCGGCAGCAGCAGGTGCAGCAGCAGCAGCTACAGTAGCAGCAGGTGCAGCACGCGAACCAGCAGCAGCTGGAAGTCCAGCGCGATCCGCTTCCCCATCGCCAGCAGCAGCAGCAGGAGAAACAGCAGGAGAAGCAGCAGCAGCAGCAGCAATAGAAGCAGCAACAGGCCCAGATAGCTCCGGTGTATCTGCAGCAGGAGAGCGGGCCCCAGCAGCAGCAGAAGCAGCAGCACGAGCAGCAGCCGCTGCTTCGACTACTGCAGCACCCAAGAAACTCTCACCTCCTTCACAGAACTCGGTAAGTCAGCAGCAGCAGCAGCAATAACAGCAGCAGCAGCAACAACAGAAGCAGCAGCAGCAGCAACAACAGGAGCAGGACGAGCTGTGGCTTGTGCACAGGATACACTGTGGCGACCCCAACCTTCCCCGCCGAAGGAGCCCTCCATGCAGCAGCAGCAGCAGCAGCAGCAGCAACAGCAGCAGCAGAGATCCCTCAAGCAGCAGCCACAGCAGCAGCAGCACCACCTGCTGCACCACGAGCAGCGAGCAGGGCATCGCCTTGCCTCTTCCCCAGGCGATGTTAGGGCTACCAGCCCCAGCGGTCTGTCAACAGGTGCAGCAGCAGCAGCAGCAGCAGCAGGTGCAGCAGCAGGAGCAGCAAAAGCAGCAAGCAGACAGCCTGCCCACTCCCAGCTGAACTCAGCATTCGTACGTCTTCCAACTGAAAGGCGCCGACAGCAGCAGCAGCAGCAGCAGCAGCAGCAGCAGCAGTGGCAGCGGGGAAACCTCTCTCTTGTTGCTCCCGTGCCCAGCAGCACCAAAGCAGCAGCAGCAGCAAACTCGCTGCTGCTGCAGGGCTGGCTGCAGAAGTGGACAAACCTGTTGTCTTCATGGAGGCCCAGGTAAACCCTAAACCCTAAACCCTAAACCCTAAACCCTAGACCCAGAGCCCATTAGATGCACATATATACCCTGCTGCTGCTGCTGTTGTCTCTCGGATGGTTTAGCATCTCTTTGTCTACTTTTGTTA